>RJWM01002837.1:0-35610 GCA_004363535.1 Dasyprocta punctata
CCAATTACTTTTGCTCTTTGAGCAGTTTCTTACCCTTACACAGTATTTATTGTAGATTTTTGATCATATATACTGTTTCAGTTTCTTACACTAGGGAGACAATATGGTATTTACACATGTGAGTTTGATTTATCTCACTTAGGAGTATGGTCTCAAGTCGTGTCCACTTACTTATAAAAGTCTCAATGCAATCTTTCTTGATAGCTGAGTAGTACTCCATTGTATAAAAATACTACATCTTTTTTATCCATTCCTTGATTGATGGGCACTTGGGCTGTTTCCAAGATTTGGCTATTGTAAGTTGGGTTGCTATAAACATGGGTGGACAAATATCACTGTGGTATGATGTTTTCAGTTCTTCTGGGAAAATGCCCAGAAGCAGGATAGCTGGGTCAAATGGGATAACCAATCCTAGCTTCTTGAGGAATCTCCACACTGATTTCCACAGTGGTTGCACCAGTCTACACTCCCACCAACAGTTGAGAAGAGTTCCTCTTTCTCCACCGCCCCTCCAGCATTTGTTACTGGTTGATTTTTTTTTATCTTGTCCATTCTTTCTGGAGTGAAATGGAAGCTCAGTGTTGTTTCAATTTGCGTTTCCCAAATGACCATTGATGTTGAACATTTTTTCATATATTTACTTGCCATTTGTATTTCTTCCTCTGAGAAGTGTGTATTCATCTCAGATGCCATTTTTTATTGGGTCCTTGAATTTTAGGGGCCTGATTTCTTTTAATTCTTTGTATGTTTTAGATAGAAGTCCTTTGTCTGATGGACAATTGGCTAAGATATTTTCCCAGTTCGTGGGTTTTCTTTTCACTCTGTTGGAGATTTCCTTTGACATGCAAAAACTTTTTAGTAAGATGAGATCCCAGTTGTTGATTCTGTGAAATGTTTCTCATGCAGTTTGATTTTTGTTCATGAACTCTACTCCTATGTCATAAAGATTTTTACCTACTTTGTCTTCTAGCAAATTTAGTCTGTCTGTTTTAATATTTAGATCTTTGATCCATTTTGACTTTAGTGCATGGTGATAGATATGGATCTAGTTTTAATTTATGGCATATGGAAAAGCCAGTTTTTCCAGCACCATTTGTTAAAGAGGTTATCTTTCTTCCAATCTACATATTTGGCTCCTTTGTCAAAGATAAGGTGGCTAAGTGTGTTTGTAGTTGTGGCTGTATCTTCTAATCTATTCCATTGATTGTCAGGTCTATTTTGATTCCAGGACCATGCTGATTTTATCACAGTAGCTTTGTAATATAGTTTCAAGTCAGGGATTTTGATGTTTCCTGCCTTACCTTTGTTGCCCAGTGTTGCCTTTGCTATTCTAGGTCTCTTCTAGTACCAGATGAATTTCAGGAATGATTTCTCTAGCTCTGTGAGGTATGCAACTGGTATTTTGATTGGGATAGCATTAAATCTGTGTCACAATTTTGTGAGAATGGCAATTTTCACGATATTTGTTCTTCCTATCCATGAACAGGGAATATGTTTCCATTTTCTGAAATCCTCTTGAATTTCCTTTTTCAGAGTAGTGTAATTTTCACTGTATAGATCTTTTACTTCCTTTGTTAGATTGATTCCTAAGTATTTCATTTTTTTGGATGCTGTAGTGAAGGGTGTGGTTTCCCTTATTTCTCTCTCAGTGACTTTGTGGTTTGTGTACAAGAGTGCTATTGATTTTTGAGTGTTGACCTTGTATCCAGCAACATTACTGAATTTGGTTATTGCATCTAGAAGTCTTTCAAAGGATTTTTGGGGTTCTTCTATGTAGAGTATCATATCATCTGCAAATAATGATAGTTTTATTTCTCTGTTTCCTATCCTTATTCCTTTTATTTCTTTCTCTTGTCTAATTGCTCTGGCTAATATTTCCAGAACTATAGTGAATAGGAGTGGTGATAATGGACATCCTTGTCTTGTTCCTGATTTTAGGTTGAAATTTTTCAGTTTTTCTCCATTTAGTAAGATGTTGGCTGTTGGTTTATGATATATGGCTTTTATCAGGTTGAGATAGGGACCATCTATTCTGATTTTCTATAGGGTGTCTATCATGAATGAGTGTTGGATTTTGTCAAAAGCTTTTTCTGCATCTATTGAGATGATCATGTGATTCTTGTCATTGGCCCTGTTGATATGGCGTATTTCATTTTTTGATTTGTGTATGTTGAACCATCCCTGCATTCCTGGGTGAATCCCACTTGATCGTGGTGTATAATCTTTCTGATAACTTTCTGTATTCTATTTGCCAGTATTTTATTGAGGATTTTTGCATCTATCTTCATGAGGGAGATTGGCCTGTAATTTTCTTTTTTGATCGAGTCTTTCTCTGGTTTTGGTATTAGGGTAATACTTGCTTCCAGGAATGAGTTAGGGAGACTTGCTTCCCTTTCAATTTCATTGAAGAGTTTGAGGAGTGTTGGCATTAAGTCTTCCCTAAATTTCTTGTAGAATTCAGCAGTGAATCCATCAGGACTGGGGCTTTTCTTTGTTGCTAAGGTTCTAATTACATTTTCAATTTCATTAGCTGAAATTGGGTTATTCAGCAGCTTTACATCTTCTTGATTCAGCTTTGGTAATTCATAGGTTTCTAGAAATATGTCCATTTCTTCTGGGTTATTGAATCTATGTGAGTGAAGGTTTTTAAAGTAGGTTTTGATGATTTTCTATATTTCCACAGGGTCTGTAATGATTTCACCCTTTTCCTTTCTTATTGCATAAATCTGAGTTTTTTCTTTCCTCTTTTATTAAGGTTGGCTAGGAGTTTATCAATTTTATTTATTCCTTCAATTCCTTTATACCAACTCTTTGATTCATTAATTCTTTGTTTTGTTTTCTTAGTTTCAACTGCATTAATTTCTGCTCTGATCTTGATAATTTCCTCCCTTCTTTGGGCTTTGGACTTGAATTGCTCTTCTTTTTCTAGAAGTTTGAGGTATAGCATTAGGTTGTTTATATGTGTTCTTTCCATTTTTCTGATGTGAGAGTTCAGTGCTATAAATTTCCCTCCGAGAATTGCTTTCATTGTGTCCCACAGGTTTCGATAATTTGTATTTGCATTTTCATTCAATTTTAGATGTTATTTAATTTGTTCTTTAATTTTTTCTGTAATCCATTGATTTTCTATGAGGGTATTATTTAATTTCCATGTGTTTATGGGGTTCTTGTGGGTTTTTTTGTCATTCATTTCCAATTTTATTGTGCTATGGTCAGATAATATGCATGGAATTATTTCATTTCCTTTGCATCTACTTAAGCATGTTCTGTGGACTAGTATATGATCTATCTTAGAGAATGATCCATGTGCAGCTGAGAAGAATGTGTATTCTGATGTTGATGGGTGGAACACTCAGTATGCATCTACTAGGTCCACTTTTTTACAAGTTTGATTCAGTTCTGTTTTTTCTTTGCTGATTTTTTGTTTGGTTGATCTGTCTCTCTGTGACAGTGGTTTGTTAAGGTCCCCTGTTATAACTGTATTATTGTTTATTTGGTTTTCCATGTCTGTTAAGATTTGTCTTACATAGTTGGGTGCTCCCATATTTGGTGCATAGATATTTATGATTGTAATCTCTTCCTCTTGAAGTTTTCCCCCAACAAGTACGTAGTGACCTTCTTTATCTCTTTTGATCATTCTCAGTTTGAAGTTCACATTGTCTGCAAACATAATAGCTACTCCTGCTTTTGTCTGGATTCCTGTTGCATGGAGTATTGTTTTCCAGCCTTTGAGTTTTAGTCTGTGAATTTCCTTTTTAGTGAAATGTGTTTCTTGGTTTTTTTTTGTTCGTTTGTTTGGTTTTTTTTTTTTTTTTTTTTTTTTTTTTTTTTTTTTTTTTTTTTTTTTTTTTTTTTTTTTTTTTTTTTTTTTTTTTTTTTTTTTTTTTTTTTTTTTTTTTTTTTTTTTTTTTTTTTTTTTTTTTTTTTTTTTTTTTTTTTTTTTTTTTTTTTTTTTTTGCGGCACTGGGGATTGAACTCACACCCTCGCGCCTGCCAGGGCAGGCACTTAAGGCACTGAGCCAAACTCCCGGCCCTGGTTTTTTTGAGGCAGGGTCGCACTATGTAGCTCAGGTCAGCCTTGAAATGTGTTTCTTGTACACAGCATATTGTTGGATTTTTGTTTCTTAACTCACTCTGCCATTCTGTTTCTTTTTCTTGGTGAGTTGAGACCATTTACATTGCTTGATATAACTGATATGTACTGTCTTATCCCTGTTGTGATATCTTTCTGTTATTGGTTTTCTACATTTCTGTTTAATTACTTGCCCTGCTTAATGGTTTCCTTTTGTTGTTGTTCTTAAGATTGTGGCTATCTTTGTCTCTTTCTAGAGTGTCTCTCAGTACTCTTTGTAGTGTTGGTTTGGTGACCATAGATTTCTTCAGTTGTTCTTTGTCATGGAAGTATCTTATTTCTCCATCAATTTTTAAAGATAGTTTTGCAGGATACATCAATCTGGATTGAAAGTTGTTTTCTTTCAGGATTTGAAATACTTCACTCCAAGCTCTTCTTGACTTGAAGTTTTCTGTTGAGAAGTCTGCCATGATTCTGATAGGCTTTCCTTCATAGGTGATCTGTTTCTTTTCTCTGACAGCGTTTAGTATTTTGTTCTTGTGCTGTATTTCTGATACCCTAATTATTATGTGTCTCCCTTAATTATTATATTATTTGGTTATGGGTAATTGGGGTTCTGTATGCCTCACTTACCTGTATATCAGATTATCTTCCCATTTTTGGAAAAATTTCTTCTATTATTTCTGCAAATAGTCTTCACAGGTCATTAGTATTGACCACTGCTTTTTCATTGATGCCTATTAATCTTATGTTATTTTCTTGGCATCATCTCGCAGCTGTTGAATTGTTGTTTCCTGGTTCCTTGTTTTTAAGAGATCTTTTCTTTCATGATGGTAAGCTTCCATGCTGTCCTCAAGGTCTGAGACTTTATCTTCAGCTTCAGTCAAGCATTTTGCCAACTCTCCATGGAATTTTTAATTTCCTGAATTTCCCTTTGAATCTCTTGGATGCATTCTATTTGTGTCTCATTTTGTTCATTCAAAGTTTCCATCATTTTCTAATGTTCTTCCATTTTTTTATCTTGATCTTCCTTAGATACACACAGCATTTCTTTCATAATGATTGTCATTTTATTATTTAGCTGAGAGATTATTTCTGATTTGAATTCCTCTAAAGCTTCAGTTATTTGTTTCTTTACTTCATTTGCTATCATTTCAGAAAGTTCAGTTGTGTGACTCGCAGTGTGTTCCATTTCATTGTCTCTTGAGTTTGTTCTTAGTGGGCGGGTGGACTGAGACTGCCTCTTGCTCTTTCATTTTGTCATTTTCATCTGGGACCTGTGTGGCTTGGCGGGCAGCCTCCTGATGGATTGTACTGCAACACTGTGCTGAGCAGAGCTTCAATTCTCCAATATCCCCATGGCTGGCTGGGGCACACCTCAAGATTATGGCACTGGATCCTTGTGCTCTGTGGTCTGTGAGGCTGGCTGTGTGTTCCCCTGATGTATTTTGTTGGGTTGCTCTGGGACGCTGGGCGGGACAAAGTTTGTATCCTCCATGCAGCTAACAGGGGCACACCCTGGAGCTTCTTGCTGGGGCCTAGAACTTGGCTGTGTAGCATTCAGAACCTCTGCAACCCAGGTGGCTAGCACAGATGCACCCCTTGGGTGTGTCACTGGACCTTCAGCCTGGTTGGGTGGAGTTCGGAAACTCTGGGACCCAGGCAGCTAGGCAGAGTACACCCTGGAGTATGGCATCACCAGGACCTTGAGTCTGGCTGCGAGGAGTTCAGAGCCTCTGGAGCATGGGGCAAGCCCAGGCATGCCCCCGACATATAGTGCTGGGGCCTTCCTCCTGGCTGGACGGAGTTTGCAACCTCTAGGACCTGCCGCACAGCTGCATACCCTGAACAGTGGAGCTCATGCCTTGTGTTCTAATGGGCAGAGCGCAAATTCTCCAAGGCCCTGTAGCTACGCTGGCTGCTCCCTGATGAGTAGCTCTGGGGGTCTGGGATAGGCTGGCTAGGCATTCCCCTGATGGATTGTGCTGGAATGCTGGACTGGGCAGGGCTCGATCTTCTGTGCAGCTAGTGTGGGCTCACTCCTCGAGTGTGTCGCTGGACCTTCTGGGTGGGAGTTGGAATCTCCAGGACCCAGGCAGCTAGGCAGAGAGCACCCCAGAGTGTGGCACCACCAGGATCTTGAGTCTGGCTGTAAGGAGTTTAGAGCCTTTGTAGTGCCTCTCTGGTAGTTTAGGAAGAAATGATAACCTGACCATGATGGAAATAATGGAGAGAACTGAATTGCTTTTTAGAGAAATAGAAAGAGATGATATGACTGGATGTGGTTATGAGCTGGAAGTATGGGAGAAGAAAGAGAGAGGCACCAGACATAGCTCCTTGGTTTCTGGCTTTCATGATCGCCTGTCAGTGGTGTCATCCTATCAATATTGCCATGTCTCCCCAAGTATGCTATAAGCTGTTGGATATCAGGATCTTTCTCTATGTTAAATGTAAATCTTTGAAGGGTCAACCTTAGTACTTTCTTAATTAACTTTTATTAAAGGTGTTTTACTTAAATATGTTTTATTAAACATGTTTTTATTAAATGTGTTTAACTTTTATTAAATATGTTCTGTAGAAAGGAGTTTCTATAGGAAGATATCATATGTGCTTAGTGAGAAACAGAGGTTAGTGTGTCAATCAGTATGGTTAGCAACAAGGAAAGTACCATAGTTGGAGTAACCCCAAGACATTTAGCCATCAATTTCAGGAAGCATTCCCACATTGTTGCACCTTTCATTTCTTAGAATGTATATTTTTCCATTTCATGCTAGATTCAACCTTTTTTTGGTGCTCACTGTCTCCATCTTTAAGATGGGCCTAATAAAACCAATCTTATGGACTGGTTCTTGGGTTCCATTTGATTACTTTGTGAAGTGCGAAGGGTGTTAGGTTAATAGGAGGAGTCAGCCAGTCTGGGCATCTTTCCTGTGTAGTCTTCCCATTCTAAGTGGGCAATGTTGGTTAGAGGACTCGGGCCCCATAAGGACAGCTGACTCTTGGAAGATGAGGTGTCTCTCTTAGGTGAGTGCTCATGCATAGGTAAACATCTTTCTTTCTTTCTTTCTTTCCCCAAGTTTAGTAAATATTATTATTTTATATCTATAAATATTTATTCTTTATCATTTATCAATCCATAAAATGACAAGTCAATGAGCCAGTTTTGGTTGATGCAGTTATGAAGACTGAGGGAGAGAAGAGTGAAAGATAGGTTGATCTCATTTCTTTTTTCATAGTAAGACTTTGTCAGCTTTTTGGACCTGGGGTACTCAAAGTAGGTCCAAATCTCAAGGCTGGGATTGTGTTGAGGAAAAATGATTTCTTACTCTTGATCCTCAGGGTGGAGAGTTGTACAATGATAGGGCTCCCCACCAGCCTTCCTAAGATTAGGAAGAGGATGATGCCAGTGTGGCCATTGTCACTGGGAGCTGGGTTCCCATGGTCCTGTCTCCCTGTAAAATAGCTGGGGATCCTATTCCAAATGATTTACCTGTGTCTGTGGTCTGTTTTCCTCTTGTTCGACTTTGTTGTCTTACTACTGTCTATATTTCAATTCTCTTTTTTCCCCATCTCTGTCATATCCCCATCACTTCACATATTTTGGAATAATGGTGTATTTATTTTTGTTTTTTACCGCTGTATTTAAACTGTCTTTTCTGCACTCTACTGTCTCTTCAACTTGGTGATACCATTGTCCCTTTCATCCTTTGGTTGGAAGCAGTTCATTTCCTAGATTCTTTCTTAGTGTTCAAGGTGACCTTGTGATATTTCCACTCTACTGTGCTGATCTATTGTCATAGCATGGCACTGATACATATTTTGTTCTGTTAAAGTAACAAGAGATGATGGGAAATAACGGTACCTGCCAAATTATCTTTGTTTGTGCAAGACATCAGGATATAGAGAATAAAGTGAAACGTTTCTTGGGTAGTACATATAGACATCTTTCAAAAATCTTTTGTATCACTCAGTCATTTTTATTTCATAATCTGACATTTGCAAAAAAATAGTTTACTCTTGTACTAAGATAGGTGAGGCAGATTTATTCCCTTCTACATTTATTTTCTTTGCTTTTAAAAAACTTTTATGTTTTAATTGAGGTGAGGAATTTGTGCTTTCTAGAAAGGATCTATTTTGTATACATCACAAAATCCACTGTTTTTGAGTAGGAGAAAAGTCATATTTTAAAGAACCCCTTTGTCATTTCTTCCTGCCACTCTTTCATCTTTCCACATACTTCTTTTTGGAGGAGAAAACAGCAGGCAGCTGTACACTTCTGCCATGGATCAGTAGTAAGCTTAGAATTTTGAATTTAAATCTTTTAATGCATAAGTTCATTGTAATTTTCTAGAATTTTAGAATGTTTCTAAGAATCTTCATTTTAAAATCTAACTTTTAGCTTAAGGTCATTTTTTCTAAGACATGTTTTCTTACTTTATAGTAACCAGAACTTTAATTGGTTCAGTACAGTGGGAAAACTAGGCAATGGCTTTGTCTTGTTCTAAAATTAATGTAAAGATTTATGGCTCTATAAATATTATTTATTGAACTTGGCAGTATTATTTGTGTATATGAGTACATAATTTTCAGGTGTCCCCGTATATTATGTCTGATCTGGCCAAATTTCCAAAAGGAGGAGATTGAATTTATGTTAAAACACACTGTCCTATCTGCATCATCTTGGTCTTTGTAAAAGGTGAGTCCTTGAACTTGTGATTTTTCACTCTGAACTTTTGTAGCAAATCTGGATGTCAAATTGACATATAAAGTGATTGGAAGGTCTCATAGCACTTAATTTGTCTCTTTAATTAAATGTAAAGAACATGTTATATAGCAACAGGATTTTATTCTTTCGTGTAAAGAGGAGGTGGGAGCCCATGAATCAGATGCAGACAAACCATAGCAATTTGAGAAAGCATGAAAATTACAACTTTAAATGCCCATGAGGACGGATAAGATATTCAAAGACTCTGTCCGTCTTCATCATACTGTGGTGTTTAGGTAGATCTTGATGCTGTATGTAATGTGTCTGTGATCTAGTTGTTTTCCTTTAAAAACTGTCTACTTAAAAGATCAGTTCACATGTCCCCTTTTCCAGCACAGCATACATTTTGTTTTCTGTGTTGCCTCTCAGAATTAAGGACTCTTGAAAGAATAATGTCCTGTTCTCAAGCATGTAGGTTCTAAACTAATTTGGCAATATTGCCTCCAACTCAAAATGGCAAGAAACTAGTTATTAGAGTTCACAGGACTTGTGGTGAAAGGATACCAGAATAGGAGTTGAAGGAAGTGGCCTAGCTGTCTCTCAGGGAGTGGATGAGCATCCTGGTTCCCTCTGCCTATTCAGCTGCCTTACACCTTTCTTTTCCCTCTTGTAAGGTCTGCTGTTGTCCCAGGTGCTGGGATCAGACAAACATGGAAGACTGGACTTTGGGAACTGGAACTGTTCACCTTTGTTTCTCCGGCCTATTGACCTGCTTTATTCCTTTTTCTCAATTTCGCCTTCCCATTCCCATTTGATACTATTCTGAAGGCCTTGAAGTAACACTATTTATTCATCGTCTATCTTTGCTTTGTTCAGTATACCTAGTCAAGCAACATCACCTCTTTGAAGTCTTTTTAAACCACTGATCATTGTTTAAGACATAGCAGATCTGTTCTCCTGTGCTATGTGCAGTTTATCTTCAAGTGTGATTATTTGCTTTCATGTCTAGTCTGAAAGTTTGATGAATGAGAGTGTGGCATGTGTATTTTATATCCTCAACAGGTGCCTGGTATACTCTGGATACCCTAAACAAAATGGATGCTTGGTGGGTAGGGCATATTCAGGGAGATAGAGAAAACTCATTTCTAGCTGGATATATGAGAAAGGTTCTAAGTGAGTAAGAGGGTTGTTTCTCTTACTTGCTTACATGAGCCATGCTATTTTTCATTCAGAATAGAAACCAAGTGATTAGAGGAGATAAGAGTGTAATTGTTTGCATCTGCTTTTTAAAGACTCTGGAATCTTAATTGAAAGATCCAGTTCTTGATGCATAAAATGAGATGATAATCTTATGAGGTAGGTTCTATTATTAATATGAAGATTAACTAAGATTTTCAAAGTGCTCAGCACCCTGCTTTGCTTGTAGTGAGGGTTCAGTTGGTGACTGGTAGCTATTGATGATAATTGGCCTTCAGTGTGTGAGAGAATCAAGTTGTATCTGACATACGTGTTCTACAGCAGAATTCTCCCACATCCTAAAATAAGAGTTTTTGGATTTATAGGTAATCAAAAGATGAGTAGCTAGGTGTTATAATTCCTTGGAAAGGAATTTTGCATTCTCTGTTGTCTTCCTATGGTAGTTATTTTCCGACAAGAAAATACTTATCAGCTTATTATAATACCCTGGATAGCACTTGGTTCTAAAGGAAATTTTTTACATGACGTATTATGTAGGAGTCTTTCTGGTTATTTAGAAAAATGTATTTATATATTTATACATTGCTAGTTCTATTTTGATGTGGAAAAAATCAGATTGGTCTGGGATAGATTGATTTAAGCTTATGAATGCTATTGTTTGTATCTGTACATTTCTTTCCTTACAATTGGAGAGCCATTTAGAAATCAGTGCTATGAGTAATTCTTACCAATATTTATTTATGTAGGCATTCACGCGTATACAGTCTGTCATTCATTCATTTTCTACTCTGTATATCACTACTTTTCTCACCTAGTGCTTCAGTGTTGATCAGTGCTCTAAGAGGCTACTATAATTGCCAGTGATAGTAACCATGTCTGTTTGCTTCTGAACTCCAAATTCCCAAAGTACTTGTCTATTGCTGTCTGGATGTGCAGCTATTTTTTTTTCTTGTTGCCTAAATAAAGGTCAGACATATATAATGAGTTTTGAGCAAAGCAGAAACAGAGTGTGAAAGAGCTATGAGCATAAGGTGTCATGGATCCATCATTTTTGCTAATTCCTAAATCAAAAGACTTTGAAAACTCATTTGGTGCAAAGATCTGACTTGCATGAATTCAAGTCTATTCCTATTCTTAATTTATTTTGAGGGGTTGTTTGTAAGTTTGGTAGCAGCCTTATTACTGTATTGAATATGGGGTCCTGATCTAGACTCCATAAGGAGAACATAGAATATCCCATTACTTTTTTTTTTTTTTTATACTGGGGATCAAACTCACAACCTCGCACCTGCCAGGCAGGCGCTTACACCACTGAGCTAAATCCCCAGCCCTATTTTTTGAGACAGGGTCTCACTATGCAGTTCAGGCTGACCTTGAACTCACTTTGTAGCCCAGGCTGGTCTCAAATTCACAAAGGTCCTCCTGCTTCAGCCCCCTGAGTGCTGGGGTTAAAGGTGTTTGCCACCACGCCCGGCTCCCCTTTAGCTTTCTAATATGTCAAAAATACTGAATTCTAAAATACATCTGTCCTTAAGGGATTTGGATATGGGAACCACATAGAATCTTTAATAGGGCCTTTTATCATTTAAAAACCTTCCCTGGAGATCAACTACTTGTCCCTATCTTTAGTGGTATTCAAATGAGGATTTCCCTTGCCTGTCACGGGACCATTCAATGAGCTGCCCTGCATTGGGCCTTATTCTATATATGTGGACTACTGATAAGACTGAAGTCATCTCTCTTTGCCTTATAGAAACTCAGTTTCATGATAATATGAAAGGTGATTAAATCGCAGCCCACTGAGTCCTAAGTGGTAGGATAATCAGCCAGAAACTTCATAAAAAATGCAGGGCAAATGAGTAGGGAAGAGAATGTGATTAGGGAGCAAAGCTGTGTATTTGCTTTGGTTTTTGAAAAACAAAGGTAGAGATGAGGCTGCAGTAGAGATGGGTTTTGCAGGCCCTTATCTACCAAGGTAAGCAATTAAATATTAATCCTTTAGCAATAAAGAGCCTTTAAACCCAGAATGCAATGCTTGCGTTTGCATCTTAGAGTGCTCTGACTTTAACCTAAGGGACCCCAAAATAAATCACTGCAGCATTCTGGACAAGAGGGCTTTTTATCAGTATCCTTAATGATACCTGACATTGGGTGGGGCTTTGGGGTTTGAAAATTGATTGAATTCTTTGTGGCTGCTATTGTGATTTGGATCTGGAATATCCCCTCCCCTAAAGCCTCATGGACTTAAAACTGAAACTTGCTGTTAGGAGGTGGTAGCAGGTTAATGGCAAGTCAGGGGAGGCAGGATATGGAAGGGTATATTTCCCTATTAGGATCCTCGCTTCTTTCTCTGCTTCCTGGTTGTCATGATGTGAGCAGCTTGCCTTAGCAGCAGCCCCTTTCACAGTGCCATTCTGACTTGGAGCAGCTATCTTTGGATTGTAAGAGTGTACCAAAATAAACCTTTTCTCCTTTAAGTTTTGGGTGCTGGGTATTTTGTTCCAGTGAGAAGGAAAGTGACTGAGACTGTAGCCTGGGGATGGAGAGGCAATAAGTAAAGAAATAGGTTCAGAGATATTATTTGTCCAAGATCATATCGAGGAACAGGCTGCAAGGCTTCTAATTCTACATTGAGCACTCCTTGGACATGATGTGAAAACATTTTAGTAAGTTGCTCAGTCACTAAGAATAATTAAAGATAATCTATTGCCTGCACATCTTTTCTGTTTGTATCTATTGATTAAACTTGTCAGCTCCTTAAGGACTGGGAATCTTAAATTTGACACAAAGATTTGCAGTAGCACCACAAAGAATTTATAGGACTGTTACTTCCTGAGAGCCAGCACAAGGCTGGGAAGAAAGAGCATTCATGAAAATGGAGAACAAATTATTTTCATTATTATTTATCTTATGTGCACTCTTTACTCAGTTTTTATGCTTAAAATACTACCGTAGGTGTTATGGGGAATACAAAATGTAAACCAATTAGATTTAAATAAAAAGAACTTTGTCATGAATCAAGTCTGTCTTATTCAGATTCCATATAATATATTTCATGCCTTTTGCAACAAATTTCTTATAATTGAAAGCTGTTGGAATCAGAAGGCCTCCTGCAAAGGCTGATTAGAACTATTAGGCTTACACATTTGCTTTGCATTAGCTTATTCAGTATTTAGGTATAACATGGCAATTTTTCAAATGGGTATATGAAACAGTGAGACCAAACATTATTAAATTGACATGGTTCATTATAGAAGAGACTTTTACTTCACTAGAAGCCCAGTAACAACAATTCATAAGTAAAATCATTTTTAAATCACGTTTAAAACTAACTACGTTTTTGTATCAACCTGTCCCTTACTGAGTGAGTTAGCACTGAAATTAATGATGCAATCATTTTCTTACACACCTGACATAGTATTTATGCAGCATTATTTTTAGGCTAAACATTAAAGTCAAGTTCTAAGTTACTGTGAGTCTTAGAATCCATGTCAATTTGAAAACAAGTGTAGAATTCACTCATTTATGGGATTCTTTTTCTCACCTTTTTTTTTTTTTATCAGAAAAGCTTTTGGGCCCCAAAACGAACTTTGGAAATTATTCCAATTCAGGAGCTGGACTTATGGAAAGTGGATTAGGAAACAGAGCTCATGGATTCGAATCTATTTTTAAACTGACTTTATCTTTGGGTAAAACTGTGTCTTTGCCTGACACCCAAAGTTAAAGGGAGAAAAGTTTATTGAGCTTACAGTTTGTAGAGGTTTCAGTCCATCATCACTGGCTCCAGGTTAAGGTGGCATGACAGACAGGAGAAACGATTCATGGTAGCAGAAAACAGCAAAAGCAAAAAGCAAGGGACCATAATAGTGTCTCTCTGCCCCTATTATCTTTTCCAGACTACTCAGGGTAGAGCACTCACACCCTTAATCCTCCTTCTCTTGAGCATCGTGCTATGCATCAATTCCAGCATCACACACTCTAGATCCAGCCACTTCTGAAAAACCCCCACCTGTGACCATATGAGGCTTTGGAGGGATACCTAAATACAAGCCATCACATTCTGCTCCTGTGTCCCCAAAGACTCATCCATATCCCTTTATGCAAAAGGTATTAATCCATCTATAAGAGTTGCCAAAGTCCTGACCTTTTCAGCATTGCTGAAAAATCCAAGTTCAAAATCTCCTGTGAGATTTAAGGCAAACTCTTAGCTTCAAACCCCTGTACAAATGCAAAGAAAGTTAAACACCTCATTCAGTGGCACAAAATAGACATTTCTGTTCCGAAAGTTATAAATGGGAATATCAAGGAATGGGCACAAAGCAAGTCCAAAATCCAGCAGAATAAACCTTAAACCCCATAGTTCCACTTCCAGCACCCCCAACAATCTGTGGAAAGTTGTGAACTCCGAAGATCTTGGGTGGCTCCGCCCCTGTGGCACTTCTGATGGTTGTAGCTTCTTTCTTTGCCTAGCTAGCTTCTTGCAGCTTTCCTTAGATTAGCCATGTTGCTGATTTCTCCAACCTTCTGGAGTTTCCACTGCACATTTGGTTTCACACTCACAGCTTTACACACTACCTTCTCAGGGAGACACTGCTTAGCCTCTCATGCCTTCTTTTGAAATCTGGGTGGAAGCCTTTCTGACCCTACTTGTCTTGCATTCTGCACACACCTACAACCAACACCCTGTGGATGATGCCAAAGTCTGTTGCCAGCTGGAGCAGTAGCCAGACTTCCCTCACTCTTGGCACTAGGAGTCCAGTGCCTGTAAAGTGAATCCTGAGGAGCAGCTTCCCTAGCCCACTGCCATTCTGGAACATGGTGCTCTGGGGCTCTCTTCTCAAAGCAGTTTTGCAATTTTGAAACTGAATCAGTTGTAGTCCCATTGCTTCTTGTAATGCCCTCAGGCCATCTATTCTATTCTATTCCTTTTCAGTAATCAAGATCTCTTCTGCTTTATAATTTCAGCCCACAGCTTGACTGGAACTTCCATTCTGGCCAAACTCAAAACGTTTTAAATCATTCTGCTGTGCTCTTTGCTTTTGATTCTCAACATAGATCTGGCTAAAAGTCCCTAATGGTAGCCATGCCACTGCCCAAACATTAGACCAACTTGAAATTTCTTCTGCAAGAGTAATTATTCCATCACCCTTAATCTCAGTCTCAGGTAAAGTTCCTGAATACAGGCAAAATGGGGATGACATTTCTGCTAAGCCATAACACACATTGTCTGGAGTCCAACAACCAATGCAGTCTTTCTTCCCCCCAGAAGCCTCCCAAGCCTTGCCTCCTGAGCTCTGACCAGAATCTCCCATCAAGCACAGCCTCAGACATTCCAGCTCTGCTTTTTCATCCAGCATCTTTGAACCATTCTAAACTTCCCACAGCCCAGTCCCAAACACTCCTGAACCACATCAGCTATAGGCATGGCAATGACCTCACTTTTGGTACCAAATTCTTACTTTTCTTGTTCCTGAGACAAAATGCCCAACACTCAAAGTTAAAGGGAGGAAGGTTTATTGAACTCATAGTTTGTGAAGGTTTCAGTGCATCATCAGTGACTCCCAACACAGCATGGAGTGACAGACAAGAATCATGGTGGCAGAAGACAGCAAAAGCAACAAGCAAGGGACCACAACAGTGTTTCTCTGTCCCTTTTATCTTTTCCAGGCTACTCAGGGTGAGTAACACTCACACCATTAATTCCTAGTGCCCTTGAACCTAGCATTGCACAATAAATCAATTCCAGCATCACATATTTTAGATCCAGCCACCTCTAAAAAAGCCCCACCCATTACCTCATGAAACTTTGAGGGAACACCTAAACACAAGCCATAACTACCTGTGCACCTCCAGTTCCATACTTGTATAACATGTGTTCTGATGTTTTTCACAAATTCTAAGGTGTACATGTTTGCTTATTTTACATTTTAACATATGTGAAAGCAAGATGTGTCTTATAGTGTGTTGTATGTTTAGTTTAGCTTATGGTGTTGTTTTCCCCAGTATAGTGGTGCATAAAATATGGTTGATCTTACAGTCAGCAATTTCTTAGGTTTGTGAAATTTGGTAGTACTTTCCCCCAAACTCCCAGAGGGTTGACAGGATTAAATTGGACAATATATTTGTTGGAAAACTAAGGTTGTACTAATGAACAACTAATGGAAAGCACCTCAGACATCCCTTGGCATCTTTCTCCCTTTTGTATTTGTTATGGTGAAACCTTATATATCTTAAAATCAATTGGAAAGAAATGTAACAAGGAAATTGCAAATTACGTGAACTAAGATACAAAATATCTTTTTTGAATATTTGAAGTAACAAAAGAATTTTCAATGGGAGTCTTTCAATTTACTTTCTGGGAGATTTTTTTCTCTTTCAAACTATCCAAGTCATGTTGGTTCTATTCCAAAGGGTTAGGAAAAAAAAAAAAACATTTTCTGTGGAATTGTGAGACATTCATAGTAAATTTTACTCCTATTTGACACTATACCTGGTAATTTCACCAAGTTTAAACTACTGTTATAAAGGGTAATATCTTAATGGGCCCCACTTGTTTATAAGTGAAGTAGTTATGTGCTTGTTTGGATTTCGGTCAAGTTTCCAGTTTCCTCATTGAAGGTATTACAAAGCTTTTTGAAAACTTGTAGTACCAACATTCAAGTTAAGATTCTATTTTATGTATCCTTAATTAAATCTGCTTTTCCAGAGAGAGAGAGAGAGAGAGAGAGAGAGAGAGAGAGAGAGAGAGAGAATATAATGATTAAGTAACGAGTTATCTCCCCTGATTCTATCTCCTTGCAATAAAAATTCTGAGGAATACTAGCTTTGGGTAGGAGAAGGGTAGGAAGATCTGACTTTTATTTTGGATAAATTGAATTTGAAATGAGTTTAAGCATCCAAGTGAAGATGTTGAGGAGGCAGTCAAATTTGTGAGTCAGAGATAAAAATGCAGCATTTTGGTGTAGAGATGGTACATGAAGTTTCAGTATTGGACGAGATCACCTAGGAAACAAGGAAGACTGAAACTGGAGGTTGAAAAGCCACCTTTAGCCAGCAAACTTGTTTTATTTGGCCTGTGTACTGTTTTTAAAATATTTGAATGAGTTGCTATAGCACATGTTTATGGTTTTTTGGCTGCCCCAAAATAGGTATTTTTCTCTTTTCGTAGCAGCTCCCTAACTTCCTTCTGAGAAATTCGCTATCCTCAAACCTCAAAACTTATGCTTCTAACATAGTCTACCTCAGGTTCCCAATTAAGTAGGTGACCCAGGGTTTCCTAGTCAGCTCCCTAGTTATCTAGCTATAATGATTGA
Source organism: Dasyprocta punctata (assembly GCA_004363535.1). Classification (NCBI taxonomy): domain Eukaryota; kingdom Metazoa; phylum Chordata; class Mammalia; order Rodentia; family Dasyproctidae; genus Dasyprocta; species Dasyprocta punctata. The sequence goes on from RJWM01002837.1 coordinate 17,288, forward strand.
TTTAAGAGTTGGCTTATAACCCACCTTGTCCCAGTCAAAGAGGATTTTGAGAGCAGAGGGAGCTTCAAGAAGAGGGACTTTGTTGTTTTCTGCTTAATGCTGACAGGATGCGGTCTGATAGTCCAGTAACTGCCTTACCACCACAGTGTAGATAGAACTTATCTGAGAATGGAACAACGAGGAAGTAGAATCCAGATAAACTGATCCTGATCTACTGATGAAACCCTGTCTTGAGCTGTATATCTCTGGGCCTTTCTGTTAAACGAACCAGTACATCTTCTTTTTGGTGAAACCCTGTTTGAACCAGTTCTTTGACTGGCAATTGAAAGAGTCTTAATGTAATTGCTGAAATATAAGACTTGTGAGTTTTCATATAAAAATGAGGATTTTTGGCTTGAGCTAAGTAATTGTTTTTCTAGCAGGAGTGTTGTCTCTATTTTATTATAGTTCATATTACACTCTGTTGTTATCAGACCCTGATGACTAGGATTTGTTGCCTATTGTACTTATCCTGCTGTTTGAAACTGGGGAGTTGACAGGAAAATGAAAGTCAGTTTTGCCTCACTTGAGTTATTTGCTTGCCCCTGTAGGTAGCTGGGCTTTTGATCCCTTGTCTAGAGTGAAAAGAGAAGAGAGCCAGAATTTATGTTTTGATGAGTTTGAACCCCAAGGAATAGATCAAAGAGTGTAAGTCTGTAATAAAAAGGGAGCACAGTTGTAGGAATGAAAGTTGTGGATGTCAAGGTAAAGGGTGTTTTACAGAGGAATTGGTCAGCAGATTCTGTACTGTCAAGGTGTAAAATAAGATTAAGAATGAGAGAAATTTTGCTGTTAATTTGGCAATAAAGAGGTCATTATTAACCTGAGGTAGAGCTGTTTCAGAGAGTGATGGAGGCCAAACCAGTGCAAGACTGGGTTGAAAATGAATGAAGAAAAAAATGGAGACACCCAGGGAGAACTGTTTTATATTTCTTGTGAAGGAAAGAAGAAATATAGAGCAGTAGGTATACACATAGAGATTGAGGTATTTTGAAACAGGATTTGAGTATATTGAAGTGCTATTTGGAAGGATCTGGTAGAAAAGTAGAGGTTAATTTAAAAGGACAGAAAAGGGATAGCTGGTCATGTTAATTGGAGAACTTTGGATGGAGGGATGGAGTGGAATCTCAAGCCCAAATGGACCTCTTAACCTGAGATATGAAGAAGAAAAAGAATCCAATAGGAAGGAAGAAGTGGAAGGTTGGTATAGATTTAAATCAGTCTGATGATAGGAAGTTGCCCTGTGACATAGCTTCCATTCATCTTTTAGGTGGTGAAATCATCTGAAAATTTCAGTGTTATATGGATGTCCGCAGGGCTGTAGAGGTTCGTGAGTTAAGCAGTAGCTGAGGAGGGAAGGACAGTGTGTTGGCAAGAGAAGTGTGATGGAATTGCCCAGCACTGCTGAGGACTCCTTTGAAATTGTTATTCATGAGTGTCTAGTGGTACTACCTGCCTCTGTATCTCTCTCCAGTGTTCACATGGTCAATAGCAAAGACAGAGCTACAGTATGCAGCACTTAAAGCTGGGGGTGGAATTAAGTGGCAGGGCAGAAGGAGGGTGAGCAAGGTTAGCATGGAATATTTGGTAATGTTATGGAAAGGGTGTTGTCAAAGTGATGGCATTTAAGAAGGAAATTTCATAACAATAGTAAATATGAAATGAAACTTTCAATGAGTTGATTATAGTGAAGGTGATTTTAATAGGGAAGCAAAAGCTGAGGATACTGTAATTGAGGGCTGAATGTTTGGCTGGTTGGTGAGTTGCTCAGGTGGAGTAGAGGAGAGGGTCGTTGGATATGATATGAGATACTAGAGACCACAGTGTCAAGGGATTTCGATGTTGAGGTTGCCTGAGCTAGATGCAGGATTAGAGAGAAAATAATGGGTTTGGCCAAGGTTCAGATGAGAGAACTAGGTTAGTTATTTGCTAAGAACAGAATTTCCATTTTCTCTAAACTTCCATGTCGTTGGTGTCAATGGAAATTCACCTGGGATAGCATATCTAAATGATTTTTTAGGCCCATTTGTTTTTGAAATATGTACTAGAAGTAATATTTTATCAGGAAAATGTGTCTTTAATCCCTTTATGTTATTACATAAAACATAAATCATTTAAACTTCTTAGATTGATAGAATCTTTAATTGCTGGGGTGAATTGGTGCTTGCTTTTGCCTTATATGGACATGTTGTTTCTGAAGGTGACTTATGGTGCAGTCAAAACCTTCAAGAACAGGCCAAGTTTAACTGAATCCCCATGGCTCTCACTGCGATGAGCTTTGGAGGCAGTAAATAAGAAGCTGTGTTAGAGACATCTGTTGTCATGTGCAGTGTGTATCAGGCTTGGCAGTAACTGAAGCCAAGCAAACTCACAAGTCTGTAGTTTATATGCAATAATCTGAACTCAAAAAAATACTTCTCTGAATGGTAAGGCATCCCTGCCAGAATTCCTTACACTTTTGATGGAAAAGGAAAGGGGCATAAAGGAATCACTAAAAGGGAAAAAAGTACTCTAGTTTTATAATAAGATCCTAAATTTTATCATTTCAAAACATCTGAAGGTTGTGATAAAAATCCTCATGAAATAATCAGGATGCAGAAATCTATAAACTTTTTTTTCTAGAAATCTATAATCTTAAAAAAAAAACTAGTTGTGTCATCTTTTAGATACAGTTTTATTTTCTGACAAGATTAGTAAATGGCAAGGTGTGGGGCAGGAGTGTCCATGCTTTCAGGCTGAGGATGAAGAGGAAAAGTCCAACAGCCCCCAAGATATGCCTGAAATGAACTGCTTTAGAGCCTAAACCCGGTAATTCACTCTGGTTTTGCTAACACTATCTCCTTATTCTTCCCAAGGAACCTTTTTATTCATCCCACGTTTGCCTTTTTTTTTCCAGCCAACACCTCTCTTTCTTTTTTTCTGTGTCTCATCTTTCTCATTCATTTTTCCATGAATAGCAGAACCAAAACAAGTCAAACATGGTGTTAGATCTCTCCTTCCTCTAATTCCTTTACATTCCTAGTTTGTCTACATAGCAATTTACTAAGTTAATTATTCAATAGATAGATAGGTTGTTAAGGTTGTGAGGTATCTTAGATTTTATTTTTCTGAAACTATTCCCAAGACAAAATCACCTCTCTACCTAACTTAAAGCTTAGTGATTGGCAAGTTCTTTTTGGCCCTGAAGCATTCAGGAGTCCTTATACTTGATTTTCCTGTCTGAGGTTGCAGATCTTTAAGAATTTCTTCATTTACTGTAATAAAGAGAATAAAAAGCTGCTGATGAGCACTGTATCTCTTTAACTTGTATTGTTTTATAGTCTTTTACCCAAGTAATAATTTTTCTTGCTCCCATAATAACTAAACTACCTGCTTTGTTCTTAACAATTTTCTAAGAATAAAACCTATTTAATGCTAGTGACAAGTCTTCTTCTGATTGTTTATTCTCTTGTACATTTGTGTACAGCTTCATTAATTATTTTAATGCTACCAAATGTGGGTGGTAAAGTGTAAGACTACCTAGTGTTGCTTCTGGGGCTCAGCAGAGCAGATGGAGGACAAATTAAATTGCAGCCAAGGATTCTTTAACCTCCTTAGGTCCCCTAGGAAATCTCAGTGAAAACTGCTAACTGGAACTGGGAATGGTGTCGTACACCTATAATCCCACTAATCAGGAAGCTGAGGTAGGAGCATCATCGTGAGTTTGAGGCCAGCCTCAACTACATATCAAAACTGTCTCAAAACACAAGCACAGATAAATTGCTAACTGCCAAGAATAATGCCTGGCACACAATGAGGTATTAATTTACACTAAGTATTCTTATTGGGACCATTTGTCTGACCAGGAAGATCCCATATTGATTAATTTTTTAAATTAAGAATTTACCTTCAAGCCTAGAAATAGATGTCTAAAGTGTTATGTTGAGAGAGGCTGGAGTCTGAAAGTTTTGTAACTGTTCTCAAACCATGCCATTTATATCAGCAGTTTGAGACAAGGATTCAGCTTCCTAGGTTCTGGAGTGGGGATTTTCCTTCTACACCTAGGTGCATGACTGAAAATTTATTCTCAAGGGAGGACAATGGAAAGATAGGAAGAAAGAGTGTTGAGAGGGCATTTATTAACCTGGGTGGTAATATCATAAAATGTAGAAGTTTGTCTTCCTGGTGTTCTGTCACATTATTCTCTGATGGCTAGCTTCTATATCTGGTACTTTTAACTAAATTTTGAGTCAGTATCTTAGAAAACCAACAGAGTTTGGGGTCTTGAGGATAATTGTAGCCTTCCATAATATCAAAGGGCATTGCTTTGAGGAACATCAACAAAGAGGGAGAAGATCCTGGGCATAGAGAGGCCTCAGGTCCTTGGAGAACTTTGGAACTCACGTGCTTCACCACCTAGAAATTGGGTAGCTGCCTGTGCCCAGTATTTAGCTGTAGAAAGAATGAGAGACAAGTAGGTCAAAAGTCACAGGGATCAATGACATATTAAGAATTTATGGCAGTCTTGTTTGTGTATACTACAGGAAGGATGGGAAAACCAAAGAGCAATATAATACAGTGCTGATAGAACAGAAAAGAAGACATGCAAAAATCAGGTTAATAAAGTGTTTTGTGAATGTGCTGAGCTGCAAGCAGTGTATAATAGTGTTGTGAGTTGTAGAGAAGTCTCATGTTTCCTTATCTGGGGAGATCTGTGAGTGATCCATAGCCAAGAGCATTTTCACATAGCAGCCCAGTTCATAATAGCCAGATCTTGGAAACAACCTAAATGCCTATCGACTGAAGAATGGACAAAAAAAGATGTGGTATTTCTATGTAATGGAATACTACTCAGCTATGAAGAATGATAAACTGGACACTTTCATACTTAAATAGATGTGCCTTGAGAATATACTTATCAGTGAAATAAGGCACATGTATGTAAGCGTTGTATTGTTGCACTTGTGTGACAAACTGAAAGAAAAACTATGTATATATTTATGTATATGTATATAAAAATAGTTAAGATAGTTAAAGAAAGAAAAGAATTCACTGAGATTTTGATAGATGTTGAGGAGAATCTATAGAAAGGTTTAGGGGGAATAAGTGGTTTGATATTTGTCCAATTCACATACATAATCTCCACTTATTTAGGTTGTAGTAGAGTACTTTTGATCAGTTTTTATAGTTTTTACGATACAGATAGTGAATGTATTTTGGTAGATTTATACAGTAATGTTACTTTAAGCTTTTTTGTGATGTTGTAACTTGTGCCTTTACAATTTTACTTTTGAATTGTTCATTGCTTGTGTATATGCCAACACTAGATTTCTGTATATGGCTTTGTGACCTTGTACCATGACCTTGCTAAACCTGCTTGTCTGTTCTATTGACTTTTTTGTAAATTCTTTGTAAATAAAAAAAAAGAGCATTTTCACAGAGGGAAAGTTCATAGTGGATGTAGGAGCAGAAAGAACCAGCACTGAGTCTGAGGTGGTAGGCAGCAAGCTGGGATTTAAACCATGGTTGGTTAGCTTTGTGGCTGGAGAGCTTATCCATTGTGATACCTTTCTGCCCTGCTGAGCTACCAGTTAAGTCCTTGCTGCTTGGATGCTATCTTCCATTCACATTTCTTAGTTCTGAGAGTTAGATGTAAACTTTCCTGGAAGTGCTCCTATTCTCTCATGTCCTCCACTAATTTCTTAGCTGCCATTAGAAGGCATTATGGCCCAATGCCTCCCTTTCTCGAATGACCAAACTTGTTGGTTCCCATGGAATCTCCAATCTTTGAATATATTGCATTCTACCCTTATATTATCAATCTTTTGTTTTGGTAATTGAGTATCAACTGTGTTGTAGTCAGGGGTTACAAGGAGAACAACTGCATACAGGACACAGAATTTATAATACTGTTTTATGATGATCACCCAGAGTTAAGCACAAGAAAGTGCAGGAAAATCTGTCCACAACACTAAAGACCCAGAATATTCAGCCAAGGGCCTGGATCCCACAGCAATGTCCTGCATGAATCCAGCTGAAGACCTAGAGCTCATGACAATGCCTCCCACGAGTCCAACTGGAGGTCTAGAGTCCACAACAAGGACTCAGTGCCAGTTTGTTTTATGGATCTGCACATGGAAGACCCAAAGGTCAGTGGTGGAAGCTAGAAAGTCTATGCCAGCAGAGTGAAGGAGCTGTGCAGTAGGTTGAGGGAGCCTAGAAGACTAAGGACTAGGGATTCCCTGTAAAGTACCACAGCCATCCTCAGAGGCAATGAGGTCCTGAGCTCCTCTGGCGATGAGAACAGTCGAATACATGCCAGGAAGCCAGCGTGACAGCCTTTTTCTGGAGATTAAACAGCACACATCTTCCCCTCTGGAGCCAGGAAGTGATGCTCAACGTGAGGAGCAGAGCTCCCCCAAAATGAACCACAGCCTCTCTCAGCGATGAGATCCTGAAATCCTCCAATGATAATGGCCAAATCCGTATTGGGGAAGCCAGCATGACAAGCTCCTCCAGGAGAACCATTGGCTCGAAACAGCTATACTTAGGAGAACCTACAGTGCCCCACCCTTCTCAACATCTCTTTTTATGCTGACAACTGTCCTCAGGTGGGCCATCTACACTCAGCACCATGTCGATTTAATTCAGCTGGTGCTAAGTTGACCACCAGTTTTTAATCCATAACAAACTGTTATTCTTTGTCCTTCCAATCAACCCAAAACTTTCTGGTGTTTCTACTTGTCCTGTGTCTTACTCCACGATGCTCCTTCTGACTGAACTTCTGCCTCCTCAAGGGCTATTTCTGCATCCCTTGTATGAATTCTGTATGCAGTATTTCTCCCACACATGTTTGAATGAGGAATCTGGTCCCTCCAATATACTTTAGGAAAGTAGAAGGGTCATAGTAAGGTCTTTTACCAGCTTTGCAGGCTGTTGTACTTCATATTCTTTCTCCCCTGAGTATCAGTTCAAGTTCTACCTAAATTTGTACAGCTATGGGACAGGAAGGAGTCCTTCCTTTTGTATCTTAACAACTAATACAAATTAATACTATTCTTTATTTATTTATTTAGTTTTTTTATTTTAAAGATAGTAAAATCCAATAAAACATAACAGAACAAAGTCAATCAAAACAAAGCAGTAGAACTGGTACAGAACTTCAAAGAAAGATACTATGAAAACAATAGCTACTATAGTATATCTTGTTATTTTCAGAATAGTTGATCATTCCAACAGGTATAGTAAAATTAAACCAAAAACAAAATACAATAAAACCAATAAAAACAGAACATAAAATAAAGCAAAAAAATTAATCAGAATAAAGCAAAACAATGAGAACAGTATTGGGCCTTGAAGACAAGACAGAAGAGAATCCCCCATATTTGCTACATTGTCTACTGTCATCTTCCAAAGAGATGCTCAGGCTGCTGGCCCCAGGCCTGCAAAATCAATGAAACAATACTAGCATTTAGTTACTTTATGTACCTTAGTTGCTATCAATTTAGCCAGACCTCTGAATCTGTAGGTTGCTTGGGGGGGTGGGGTTGTCCTTGACTCATAGCCTGCACGCCGGTAGGCCTACCAGAGGCACATGTTTCTCTTCCTGGAGTCTGCGCCGGTCACGCAGTTCCCTGGAAGGCAGACTAGTTGTCTTCTGGTTGGAGCCGCTCTGACCCAGTGGGGCAGGTTCTTGAGAGGCACATCTCTTTCTGTTCCTGGAATCTGCACCGGTCACACAGTCCCCTGGCAGGCACACTAGTTGTCTTCTGGTTGGAGCTGCTCTGACCCAGCGGGGCGGGTTCTTGAGAGGCACATCTCTTTCTCTTCCTGTAGTCCGTGCCAGTCATGCAGTCCCGCGGAAGGCAGACTAGTTGTCTTCTTGTTGGAGCCACTCTCAATTAATACTATTCTTAATACTATTATTTTCCAGGAATTTAGGGGAATAAAAATTGTTTCCTTATGTCCACTTCTATTTGTGTTCAAATATATAAAACCCAAGATACTGCTTTATACTTAATGTCTAATTGACTCAGCCTTTGGTTATGCCATTGCTACAATTTGTATTGGTTCTAAATAAATATTTTACTGTAAACTCAGTATAATGCACTGTGTATCTGCATAGCACTTGCCTCAGATTTCATATATTCTGTCTGCCAACTTCTCCAGTGCAAGCCGTATAAATTTGCTTTTAGTTCTCAGACCAGTACCCATGTTATTAGAACCTGAAATATTGTGTGAATCTGATTCCTTCTCTGATTTCCCACATGGCTTCTTGTAGCATGAGGTATATTGATTTTTAAAAAGTTTTATGCTTTCCTAGGCATAAAACTGTTATGATTTTAACAGTCTTTTTAATTTGTCGTTTGTAAGTTTACAAGCCGGAAATCTCCCTCATAGTACTAACACAGCTAATATTTTCTTTTGAGTAAAAGTTGTATATGACATGAAACTTTTTTTTAACCTATGTTCCTTTTTCTAGAACTGTGATTTTTTTTCCTGAATTTTAATCATGGATTTTTTGAATTCTTGTTCTTTGGAGACAGTCTTGGGGGAATTTAGTATAACTGGAAAACAGATTCCCACTATAAAGGATTTTGGAGAGAGTTAGAATGTACTCTCATTCTCAGGATTTCCTGGAACCTCAAAAATAGTGTGATTTTATGTTTAAAGAGTCAGGAATCTGCTGCCACTCATGATTAGCAAAGTAAAGGAGGCTCTAACACCATCATTTTCTTTCTGGAGCAAGGATTCATTTCTACCCAGGAAAATAGAAAAGTTAAGTTTTAAAATAGATTACAGTACTTATTGATGAAGCTAAATGGTTTAAGCATTTGTAAAACCTTTTTCCTTGGGTGACAAAAGAAGGGTAAACAATGTAATAGATTACAATAATAGGTAAGGGTTATCGAGCATGTATATCAGCACTGCCTTTTTCCATTTTTCATTTCAGTTTTTATAACACTACTATATTTTCACTCTTATCTTTCTTTTTTTATTTTAAAGAGTATATAACAGAAGAAAACAAATCAAAACAAACCAGCATAAGAGATACAGGACTTCAAAACATTATAAAATCAACAGTAGTTACCATAATGCCTTTTGATGCCTTCAAGATAGCTGCAGATAACTTCAGACATAATAAAAATAAAACAGAACAGAATGGAATAGAAACAATCAAAACAAAACAATGAATGTGATAAATGACTTCAAAACAAGCCAATAATAAGTCCAAAATTGCTACCATAATATATCTTGCTATCCTTGAAATAGCTTCTCCTGCCATGGGATTTAACATAATAAAACAAAACAACAGAAAATAAAACCCAACCCAACAAAACAATGGAAATGATATAGGACCTCAAATCAAGACCATAGGGAATCAACAACAGCTATAGTCCTCAGAAGGAGATCCCCTGCTAGATGCTACACTGCATACTGATATCCTCTGAACCTATGATCAGACCACTGGCCCTAGACCTGCAATATTAGTGAAACACCAAAGCACCATAGGCATCCAATTGCATTTCAGCTTGATAGCTGTCATCATATCCTGTGTTTCTCCAGAGAAGCTGGTCACTTACAAGGGGGTGGGGGGAGACGATGTTTAGGACTTCTTGTTTGTCAGCCTGTGTTCTGGAAGGTGCTGATGTCTGACTGTTCGCAGTCCACTGCTGTCCAGGTATAGCACTGGTTCCCAGACTGGGCTTGTTTGCTGGTGTAGCCGTTGTTCTCTCTTCCCACAGTCTCCATGAGTCAGTGCCATTCTTATCTTTCTATTATAGATGATAGAACCATGATAGTCAAACAGGGTGTCTTAGTTACTTTTTCATCACTTGAACAAGACATCTGACATCCACAAATTAAAGAAAGGTTTAGTCTTGCGTGGCAGCACATGCCTTTAATCCCAGCACTCAGGAGGCTGAGGTAGGTGGAGAATTGTGAGTTCGAGGCTGGCTTGGGCTACACAGTGAGCAAGGCTGGCCTGAACTACATAGTGCAACCCTGCCTCGACAAAAATAGGGCTGGTAATTTGGCTCAGTGTCTTTAGCACCTGCTTGGCAGGTGCAAGGTTGTGAGTTCAATCCCTGGTACCAACAACAACAACAACAACAACAACAACAAAAAAAAAAAAAAAGAAAGGTTTGTTTTAACTTATAGTTATAGAGGTTTCAGTTCATAGTCAGCTGGTTCCAAGGTAGAGTAGGATGGTAGAGAGGCAACACGAAAGAGAAACAGTTTATGGCATGGCAGGCAGAAAGTGAGAAGCAATAGCCTACCTTTCCCTTTATATTCCTTCCAGGTGAGAAGCCTATTGGTTGGTGCCACCCACACCCGGGGTGGGAGTTCACACTACCCACACCCAGAACTATGATAAACCAGTCACTAGAGTAATCCCTTTAAAACACATCCTTAATCCTGTTTCACACACCCACGATCCAGCCACCTCCCAAAGGCCACACCTATGAGCATATGAATCTTTGAGGGGACATCTAAATATAAGCCATAACAGAAGTTCAGTAGCTTTTCAAGGTCACACACTAAGAAATGGCAGATCAACAATCTTATCCTTGACAATCTGGTTCAAAACTCACACTCTTAACTCCAAGGTTAAACTGCCATATATGTAGTCATTTTGAGTTTTTCATGTTGAGTGCAACCTCCCACAATATATGGAAGGCACAGGAAAAGTGTCATTTTAAGATTACTTTTCTTTATTGCTGTTTGTTTATTTAATATCAGGCTTTAAAAGGAAACCATTATGCAGTCTAAATCAAATTTAATTAGGCCTATGTGGAAAACCTAACAATTACCCATGCCAAATTTCTAAGATTTTTATTTATTCATGCTTAATTATTAATAGCCATTGGGGTACATGTTCTTTCATTTATTATTTTAGTGGAATAATTGAAGCTTATACAGGACTCTAAGGTATGACTGGTTCTTTAAGAACTTTATCTACATGAAATATTATTTCTAAAAAAAATATAATAAAATGAAACCATTTCTGTTTGTGGAACTTGTTTTCTCTTGAAGAATATGGTGTTCCCTGATGTGGAATCTTGCATTAAATGGAACTTTCCTCTTCCTTCCTCCTTCCTTGAGATGAGGGGTGGAGTGAGGGTGGGTGAGTGGACAGAGTTTGTATGTGCCAGTGAAAGGAGAGGAGAGCATGAAAGATTGAGATACTTCCATTAGGCCCCAGAAAACCCTGTTTGTCCCAACTTCTTGTGCTGAAACTGAGGTTTTAAGAGAACCTGAAGACATTACCTTCATCTAGGTTGCCTGAAACTTTTGTAAAACTAGCAATTCTTCTTGATTTTGCAGAGGACAATGTAATAAATGTCTTTCTCTTACCAAATATTGTTGTATTGCTTTTATAGTTCAATTTAACTCAGGATAGTTTTAACATTTTCTTCACTATTAATCTCATTTTATCCAAGTCATGGTTTTTTCATTGTTTTTTCATTCTGTATTGTATCTACCCTTTCATCTGTTTTGCTCTTTAAAAAAAATAACATATATCCTTATAATGTAAAAATAACCATCACTAGAACTTTGATACTGTGAGTTAATAGTAAACTTTAAATATTTAACATTATAGTAAATACAAAAAATTTGGAAAATTTAGAGAAATAGAAGCAAAAAACAAAAACAAACAAAAAAACCCAAATTCTTGTAGTCCCTATCCCCAAGAGAGGGAAAAAAAAACTTACTGTTTTTAATGTGTTCTTTCTTTTTTATATGTGAATAGTTTTCATGCTGTTTCTGAACTTCAGTTTTCTTTCTTGGTTATCATACTGCAAATACAGTTTTATATCCTGCTTAGTTGAAAAGATGTGTAAGGTATAAACATAGCTGGTGCAGAACTTCTTTGCTGAATATACCTTGTTATGGTGCAGCTTTGCAGATCTCTGACTGACAGATTAGTTCATCAAGTGCTCCATAAACAAGTACTGTGTGCCCCACACAGTGCTGGTGCTGAGCAACCCAGTGTGCAGTCTGCCTCTGGGCATTGCATTGTACAGCTGGAGATGGGCAGGCATTTGTATGGCTATTTGTAATTTTTATTTTTTATATTTCCTTTCCTCCCTCCCTTCCTTCCTTCCTTTATTCCTTTCTTCCTTCCTTTTATTCTTACCTTTCTTCCAAATTCTTCCTCGTGCTCCTCTTCTTCTTTTTGTTTTGAAAGTGTCAAATATATGCAGAAGCAAGAGAATAAGATGCTAAAACCCATGTGCCTTCCTCCCGCTTCAATAATTTTCAGTTTATCGCCAATCTTGCTTCATCTAGATTCCAACTTCCTCTCCTACTCCAAATTATATTGCAGTCAATCCCTAATATCCTATTATTTCATTAATAAATATTTTCTATACAGATCTCTAACACATAAAATCTTTTTTCTTTTAATATTATAATATCATTATCACACTTAAAAATTAAAGAATATTGTTAAACATGAAAAATCTAATCAATATTCCAGTGTATCTGTTTTTCTCATTATTTTTATTTCCAGGGTTTTTTTTGTTTTGTTTTGTTTTGTTTTGTTATCAGTATCCAGATAAGGTCCAAGCACTGCAATTGGTTTACGTGCCTCATTAATGTCTTTTTTTTTTTTTTTTTTTTTTGCGGCATCAGGGATTGAACTCACAGCCTCGTGCCTGCCAGGGCAGGTGCTTAAGCCACTGAGCCGAACTCCCGGCCCTGGTTTTTTGAGGCAGGGTCGCACTGTGTAGCTCAGGCCGGCCTTGCGCTCGCGTTGTAGCCCAAGCCGGCCTCGAACTCACAACGCTCCGCCTACCTCAGCCTCCCAAGTGCTGGGATTAAAGGCGTGCGCCACCACGCCCGGCTCATTAATGTCTTTTAAGGACTTATCAGTCCAGTTATTTAAATACAGGATGGCCAAAAATTGCATATTTTTTCATTTATTTTTGTAAGATAATATAATAGGAAATACACAAATGACAATTTTATCAAATTTGTTCAATATGAGAATCGGCTGGTTGAAATGACACCTGCCTGAATGATGCTTGGCATTCTCAGTGTGTAAACAAATGTGCTGCCCAATTGTTGCTCCACGTAAACTGTTAAGTGATTAATCTATAGATGCACCTCTCATCATCTTTGGGATTTTTCTCGTAAAGTTTCCAAATCCTGAATTTTGTTTACTACATACCATAGAGTTGAATCTTAAATATACTTAAATGTTATGTTTAACGTATCTTTCTAACCTCTGTATTATTTGTGAACTGGTAGTTATTCAGAGGTAGGATTAAATTATGTTTCAATTTTTTGTCACGAATCCTTTATGAGTAGCATTGTGTGTCTTTTTCCATCCAGAGTCACTTAGTATCAGCTGGCTCAGTGTTTGTGTGTGTGTGTGTGTGTGTGTGTGTGTGTGTGTGTGTGTAGGTGTGTGTGGGGTGTATGCATGCGAGTTGGGGGGGACAAATGAGAGCAAGCTCTTGTACAAAATGGATGTTGACAATTAATGGTGATTACTGCTGCCTAAATCTATTAATTCATAAGGGGTTTCAAAATATTTTATGTCAATCATTTCATTTATTAGCTAGACTAATTCTATAAAGAGAAAGTCTTACTGTTTGGCTATTGCTGAGTTATAGTTTATGTAGTAATAGCAAGAAAAACTTTTGATCCCTTTCCATTTTTTAGACCCCAACTTACAAACATTCGAGTTACAAACTTTCACAGATAGAAATGACCTCACATTAGAGACATTCATAGATGGGAACAAATTGCAGAGATAGCTGGACATTAAGCTGATATTAAGTGACTTTGGTTGGAAACAGACACAGAACACCACTTATAAAGTATTTTTGACAACAAATTGAAACAATTTAATCCCATTTGAATAACTACCAGCTAACAATGTGGGACATTGTCATAGTTGTGCTACTGTGTGCTTACTCTACAGTGCAATAATGTACAATATTTTTATATGTGTGTTTGGTTTTTTTATGCTTTACATTGTACACTTGTGTCAAAAGTGTGTAAGACTCACTTTGTTTGATTTATGAACAAATCCCACTTACAAATGTTCTCCCAGAATGGAACGGGATTAGGGGATGTACTGTATTTATCAGTTTCAAAATAATTGTTTCCCCACCATTCAAGGATGACTGGGGGGACATGGTGGAAGAAATGATTCCTTAAGAATTCATAGATTTTAAAATATTGATGTGTCAGTCCATTGCATTTATTCTTATTGAAACTAAAATTATACCACTTTGACCAGTGGGAGCTCCTCTTATGTGCCTCCTGAATCCGTTTAATACAACCCTGATTTGTCTTTGACAGTTTCTCTGTTTTTCATGTGCTAGGCCAATGACTCTCATCATGTGGCTGGAAAATGTCTAAGGGCCACAAGGCCTTATGTAATCTTGAGGCTAAATAACTTTCATGACAGTACTAAGACATAATTTACCTCTTTTGTTCTTGTCTCACTTACCTGGAAAGCAGTTTTTCTAGAGGCTACATATTGGCTGTGTTTTCTAGAATTTTTTAAGTTAAGCTCTTTGAGTCTTGAGTAATTTCTATGACTCTAGTGGAATGTTAGGACCAAAAAACTTGAGAACTACTATTTTAGGCTCATTTTTAACATTTCCTGTTACATACATGTAATCACTGCATGACCTTAATAAATTAGCTCCTTTTTTCCCTCAACTCCTTGTGCGTGTGTGTGTGTGTATGTGTGTGATCTGTTCTAAGTCCCGCACCCAATATGTGACAATGCCAGAATTTGAAGTGGAATATTTATACAGTAGGCTTCTTTCTTCAAAAAGCAGAATTAGTGGTGTCCAAAGTTTATGATTAATTAAACCTTAGAATCTGTAAATATCACCTACTATGCTAGATATGAACATTTTAAGGGCCACCAAGTGTAAGTAGGTGCTCTTTTTCTCAAATGGAATGTCCCTGTAAAAGGGAAAACAAATATAGAGCCAGGAAGAGTGTTTGCTAAAGCTACATGGTATGATTAAAAACCATGCTCTGAATATGTTGTTTTTCTAATCGCAGCAGGGAAATTCAAGATGCAGTAGTAGATCATTAGTGTTAGCTTTTGAAGATTTCAGTCATTCAGAGAAGCTGCCTTGGCTATGGGATTTGGTAATGGTACGTGCATTTTTCCACTAATTTCTGAACCCAGGATCCAATTGACTACTCAACTGTGTAGCTTAGATATACTTTTTAAAAAAATCTTGTAGTTAGTTGAATAAAATCTTGCAAGAAAACATTCCAGAATTTTAAAAGCTGAATAATAGTGCCTTAATCCTTGGACTTTCATTTTTCCTCAATAGTATACAAGTCTCTAGAATATAGGTACTTAAGACCATTGTAGGCTCTGAGGCCTCAGGGGAATCTTTGTTTTGTCTCATTCTGTTCGACTCAATTCAGTAACTTGTTATTTCACCACCATTCCCGATAACTCTAGCTTCTTTTGGCTATGAAATGATAATAGCTTTTATGTCCCAGGGAAATGGAAGAATTCGCATCATAAAAATGGGAACTGTGCTTCCAGACCAGGTAGCAGTGGCTTTCTGAAGATAGTACACATAGAGGAAAGGCAAGGAGAGGGGCAGTCTTATGTAATGTCCTTCAGTATTTTTTCCAATGTAAGAAATATCTGACTGTGCCTCATAATGTCAGGTGGTGACAGGTAAAGTCATCTAGTAGGAAGCATGGGTCAAACCCCACATCACTACTCAGGTTCTTCTCAGTTATTCTGTGGTTTTATTGGGGTGTAAAGCAGAGTTTAACAATGATTGCAGGATGCTTAGTGAAATGTCACAGTTCATAACCATAGTGCAGTACAAAGGACGAAAGATTACTCAGTATCACTGCCCAGGTTAGACTACAAGAGGGCCCAGAGGGACTGCCTCAATGGAGACCCCTAAGCATGAGTGAATCTCAGGAAAAACGGCGCTGATTTGAGCTTTTATAGCTTTTTTATTGATGGAACCAGGAAGCAAGGATAAAGGACAAAGGAGGTCACCTCTGCAGGAATTCATATAAGGGACAGGGGAAAGACAGAGGAAGGTCAGGGTGGTCTTTATTAATGGGAGTATGGGGAGGTCAAAGGCCAGAGCGTACCTTCCTTAATGTAATGTGTTTTGAACCTGTCTGAACTTGTGGCCTATATGCTATCTTTTAATCTTTAACCATGCAGTCCAGGAGGTTTTGGGCTTATGGCTCCAAAAGTCCCTTTATCTCTTTATACCCATCTCATACATACCTCTGGCCAATACAGATTTTGTTTTTTGAAAAGATTTTAAATGTTACTTAAAAGTTCATATTTATGAATAAATTCACTTTTTATTTGAGCACTGATTGTTGTTTAATATTAATGCTCTCAATATCTGCTTTAGTTGACCTGTTACATTTAGCTTTCTGAATTTGGAGTATCAGTTGCTTGAGCTTTTCTAATCAATCTTCTCATTACAATTACTTTACTAAAGGTAGATTTAGAATATCTGAAAGAGTACAAAATAGAGATCTTTTGTAGGGATGGGCTATGAAATACCATTCCACTAGCATTGGTTTTGTCAAAGTTATATTCCATACTTCGCACTTTGACAAAATTGCCAAAAATATTTTAAATTTTATGTTAAACATATCGAATAAATTCATCTCCACATGAAAAGAAGATGATGATGGGAGCCTTGCATTATAGTTGGGAAAAGTCAGGAATTTAGAGGTCACCAAGGAAAATGTCTCACCTTTTCCACTTTGGTTTCCTGTTGAGAAAGTTCTTCATAAACATGCTAAACTACTGGGAGGAAAAGTGTGGAATTTTTCATGAATTGCAATGGTAACAACAAGGCTGAGTTAAGGATAAGAAAATGCCTTATAAAAACATGTGTTAAATATATATGAAACATTTATTGGTTTTTGCTACACTTATTTACTCAAGTGTAAGTAGCCCCAGGCAATTTGAATTCAGTTTTAAAATTCAGGTTTTGCTTGTTTACTTCCCATCTTTCTCTTACAAGAAAAGAATATAAAGGTTTGGCAAGTAGAAATTGGAACTAATTTTGATTGCCTGAATAGGTTTCCTGAAGGAAGATGTTTTATTGCAGTGGAAATGAGGGCCAGATTATTTTTGTTCTTGCTCTGTGTCTAATTAGAAACTATTCTGGAGTAGTCCATAAGTCTGTTTTTAAGAGGAAGTCCGTATCATAAAGAGAGCACTGATATAATGGGTCTTTGTGACAGTTGCCTTGGCTAGAATCTCCATAGTAAGAACTCAGGATGCAGTAATGCATGGTAGTTTGCAAGCGGGAATGAAGCTATGGCAGAATCAACAAGGGCACCTTTGGAACCCTGGAGACCATTTCCCTTTCCCTTGTATCTCACTAAGCCCCGATTTGTGAGGTCATACTTGGTATCCTTCATGTGTTTCATAGATAACCAACAGCTGGAGTTGCTTCTCTTGGGGACCTGGCAGTGAAGGGAGGAACTGGGGTAACTGCTAATACTCACAGTGTTTCTTTCTCCACAACCGAAAATGCTACAGAATAGACTGTAGTGATGGTTGCGTGATTCTATGAACATATTAAGTACTGTTGAATTGTACATTTTAAATAGGGGACTTGTATATGTGTGTTGTATCTCACTGCTATCTATATGTATGGTGCCTCTGAATGATTTGCAGTCCATACAGTGGCATCTGCTGTTGCTGAAAATTTGGCAACAAATCCTATACACATTTGTGATATTCTGGCTCAGCTGTAAATGTAAACCTTTGTGTGTTGTAATTTTGTATGAAGAGGTTATATATTAGTGCTTTGGAGTTCAGTAACAGAAACCACTGGGACTGAAAAACACAACTCTTAGGAGAGAGTCCCACAAAGTGTGAGTTCCTGAAGAGTATGTGACACTGTGGCTCTGACATGCTCTTCAGATAGTTGGATGAGGCTTTCTGGGTTTTTGTTAAGGATAAGAGAGGAGAGCTTTTCTCTTCATTGTTATGCTATGTTATACTGTGAAACCCAACATTTTGGAGTTAATCTTGAGGGGGGAATATATATTAGTTATTGTATTGGTTTGTGTAATTTGTGTACTTTTTATATCTCTTGCTTTGAAAAACAGGTAAGGAAGTGTAAAAGTAAAGGCAAAAGCTGCAACTGAGACAGAAAGAAAAGAACTCTAAAAATCAGGTAGCTGTGCATTTATGTTTTAGAGCATAAAATATTGTTAGAAGGGATGAGAATTCTCCATTTGTCAAACCATTTTGAAATTTCATTTTTCAATTGTTACCTTAACTCTGTGACTTTTTTTTTTAA
>RJWM01002837.1:35710-121906 GCA_004363535.1 Dasyprocta punctata
TTACAAAACCGGAAGATAGAAGCTTGACAATGGTTGCAATTTGCGCATCGTTATCTTTAAAATGGTTTCTTACATTAACAGATATAGACATGCAAGATTGATCCAATCATATGAGTATTAATTGTTCCCTCTCAATAACGAATACATTGAGCAGTGTTCTTTTTAGTTATCTTACATATACACATATACAGGTTAATATACTGTTGAAGTTGTATGAAACTCTTCTGAAGCCAAAACAAAACTAAGTATAAATGGTCTTAGCTGTCATTCAGTTCATTTTGTCAATGAATCCAATGGCTTGGATTACATTTTAGTCTGTGAATTTTCCATGCTGCCTCTGGGTTTAGCACATAGTATGGTACATGCTGCCAGCCTAGTGAGCTGATTCAGGTGCTATGCCTACATACTGTTAACTAAAAGAATTTGAAACAACCCTTTTGAAGAAAGTTTTGATGAAATGTTTGGGAAGTATGCTAGAAGTAGTTAGAACAATTCTTTTTGGGATTTAAAAATTTGGCCATTCTTCTCTGAATTGTTAGATGCTAATGCGCATTATCCTAAAAACTTCTGAAGTATAAAGTGTTCTGAGCATATGAAAACTTTTGATGTTTACAGTATCTTTTGTGTTATACATGTTGAAGTTGGCAGTCTCTTTTACATTACTTTTTTCTTACTCCTTAAGAGTCAACTGAAGAGTGAATAAATAAGGATCATTGTTACCACACTCGCTTCCATATGCCAAAAGCTAAATAAAACATGGATAGAGCTCCACCAAGCAACAGCTTGTTGAATTAATTTATAACATCCAGTGATTCCTTAACAATGTCATTTATCTTATCAGGTACATGGCTGCATTTGGAAAACTGAACTTTAACTTGAATTATTATTTTTTTTCTTTAAATGGATTCTGGCTACTTTCCATGTATTGATATGGCTCTAAAGTCTGACATACTTGTCCGTGTGCCACTCAGGCAGACTTGCTTCTGAAGTGAAGGAATTTCCATCCTTCTGGCTTCATGCAGAGGGTGCTGGTGCAGGCTGAGACACCCACTTGTCACACTCTGGAGGGCCAGCTGGGGAGCAAGCCTGTCCTGCGTATGTGGTTCTTTTGGTGAAAAACTCCCCAAAGTGTATCTATACCTGAGATCTGGCCAGTCTCAGCTTGTCTAAGGATTTTAAAGTGATAGGACAATAATTTGGTTTCTAGCAGCCTGGCTTTGTGGCACACAAAGTGGCTTGTCTGTGAGATCTCCTTTTGAGATGTTCAAATGAATGTAAATGTGTGAAGCATTGCATGAATTATTTCTTTGTGATGAAAAACTTAAGAATTGGAAGAAAGAGTACAAATAATCTTGTTTATTTATTTTATCCATTCCTACTATGAATGTTTATCGAGTACTTCTAGTAAGTCCAACACTGCTTCAGGTGTGAACTATATAAGCATAATTCTCTGCCCTCACAGAGCTTTTAGTGGGGAAATAGACACACAGCATGTTGAATGTCAGGTGGTGATAGGGTTTACTTGATATAGGTGAAAGGGTGATAGGATATATGGAGGAGGGACAGGATAGGAATTATGCTGAGGAATGAGGGAACCATGTAGGACTTGGAGTCTTGTACTACTTACAGAGACTGATTGAACTCACAGGCATGAAATAGTATGATATTGTGACTAATTGTGCTGTTGCTGTCACCATTACTGTTGTCACAGTCCCAGTTAGTATTTATTCCAGACCTATTTGCAAAGTTGTGTGTGGTGGAATGAGTCATACAGATTCAAGTTTGTCCTCAAGATTGACAGCTTTTTTGTGAACATCTGCAGAGCACTTTTTGATGATGAATAAAAGGTCAATGACTATGTTCAATACATACTTATTGAATGGTGATAGATACATACAAGACATTGTGGAGGATAGCAAGGAAAATCTTACCTGTATCTTGTCAAATGGTGGTATAGTCTAGTGTAGTCATGGAATAGGTCACTTACATGTCAGCAATTTCTTATTTCATATAGACTATGAGAGCCCATGACACATGCTGCTTTCTCAATTTGCTGAGTCATGGTTTTGAGTCAGGTGCTTTGGAAGGCTGGTGTGAGGTGTGGTAAGCTGATTGCCTGGTGTCCACATTTTAGTGCAGTGTTGTTTCTACACCTTGTTTAATATGTAAAATGTCTTTGAAGCAAAATATTATTTATTCATAAGAAAAAAATTGCTCTCAGAAGAAAGCCAGCTTCTAGTATTGATGAGAAAAGTGCTGAACCTAAGATGCAATGGTTCTTAGGCAGAAAATGGAATCACTGAAGGCCTCAAGGCAACACTTAGCATTTGCTGCCCTTTATGAGGGAAATTATATGCTCTACTAGTATTTGCCAGCTGGTGCATGAACCCTTAATGTGTATTCTATGGGTGGATCCTGGTAAGAACCTTAAGGAGAGTAGGGTAAAGGAGAATTTGTCTCCCTTGCTTGAAGCAGAATTTCTTCATGAGCTGATTCTTTTGAATTTTTATATTATTCCCTTTCCTTCAGAAGTTGAGTATCAGCCATATTTGAGGGTCCCTGGCATTTATTACATACATGATATCAACAGTTTACTAATAGGAGTATAGTTTTACTTTTTTTTTTAAGAGCAGAATACATTTATTGAAAGAAAGAAAGCTTCTGTCTGAGGGACAGAAGGGGGCCCGAGTGGGTTGCCTGAGTATAGTTTTACTTATATGTATGTATATATGTACACATATACACAGATACACATGTATAGAAACAGGGTAACAGAAAGCTCAGAAGGGCAACAAAAAGCCATAAGCTATGGTGGTACAGGCTGTTGAAGTCTCACCAGAATCCATGTTTTCATTTTTCTGAGTTCCCATTAAGAAGGTATTTGTGGCCTCCTTGCAGTTAAATGCTGCCATGTAACCAGGTTCTAGCCAGTAGCATTACCATGATGAAGACAATGGAGACTGTCAGCCTGAATTCCTGGTTCAGTATAAGAAGAGGAGAATGTCATTGACTGGATCCCTGACTTGGGATTAGGAAGCAAAATCCTGAGATGTTTGAGCTATTAAATATTCTTGAGGTTGTTTTGATGGTGATTAGTTTTTCCTAACTAATCTGGTGATGGTGTCTGGTCATTGGGAATGGCAAAGACTACATTTTCAGTGCACTAGTCATACTTTATCATGTTTCTGGACCTAGTTGTTCTCATGTGAATGGCAGAATCAGGGCTTTTGATGGTGGTTATTGTGCATGCACATTTGAAGGTGTGTGGCAGTGTTCTCATCACTAAATGTTTACAGGTATCTAAGATGCTTCCTGCCCTACTCCTCTTTTTGCCTTCAAGCCCAGGCTTAGGGTAAAATCAAGGAATGTGAACTGACTATTGATATTTTCCTTCTTCTTTTCCTCAATTATTTTAGTGCTACTTTGTACTAGGTGCTGTGGAAGTACATAGAAATAAAAGAAATGTGGAGTCTGCCCTCAAGGAGCTAACGATTGTAGTTGACCAGACCATTTCAAGTGGGACTTTATGCTGGAGATAACAAAACCCTCAATTAAAATTGCTTAAACAGTATGTGATTTTATCAAGAGCTAAGAAGTAATACATAATTTTATTAGTTATTGTTTCCTTATGACACCTAATCCATCAGGTTTGCCCTGAATCTTACTTTAGGTGGCCAACCACAAAGTCCAGGACACTACTTAGTATCGCCTCCCCCTTACCCATGTTTATAGTTGTCATGCGGACCAATTACCAGATGTGGCATTGTCCAGAGCAAGTTGAATTCCACTAAGCTAGGCCAGTAGTGGAAGAATCAAAGTTGTTACTTTCTTGAATATTATGAGTCATAGTGAGAGGGAATCAGAATGTGTGTCCTGAGAAAATCTTGCTATACTATGTTTTAATTGTTAATTTTAGCAGATTAATGGCTCCTTTCATTTGACTTATCATGGTATTTCAAGTTGGAATTTAAAAATCAGCTACTTACTTCTTCTTTGGCCTCTTATCATAAGCATCCTTCTTCAATTCTGGGCTGATGCTCCCATTTATCCTTATTATTCCTGCTTATTTGTCTAACTTATGAGATGCTGTACTCCTTGGAGCTAAGCACCAGACCTCAACTATCTTTGTATTTTCTTTCTTAGTCTACTATTCCAGAGTGTAATGCAGTGCTTTATATGTTATGTATGATACAGTAAATGTTAGATGACTAATTGTTTGCTTAAATGTCTTATACTAGTGGAGCTTCTTGAGCTATCTTCATGCTTGGTGAATTGTTCTTTGCATGTTGAACATTACTTGCTAATGCTATTTGTTATTAGTTTATGTAATGTTTCATCTTGACTTTTACCTTAGTGATTCTGGGTTGGCCTTACCCAGTATCAGGAGTTACCTAGCATGAGATTTAGGGAACGAGGTTGGTGAATGGTTTCAGTGTGAGTGAGTAGTGTATGTCTTGTTCTGGTGTAATGTGTAACCTGATGGTTCATGTGTGGTAGATGATACTAAACCACAGTCCTATGCTTTTCTTGGAAAAAGAATCATTTCATATTACATGTACTACATTGTTCAATCTAATAAAAGAGCAACAAATTAATCTTTTCCTACTTGGTAGCTAGGTTGATATCATAGCCCCTGCTTCACTCACTGAAGAATTTTATGTAACAGGATGCATGCACATGCATAATTAGGCTTTTGTCCTTATTAAAATTATAGCTGAAATCCTTCCCCTGGGGATTTGTTATGTTCCATCCTAAAAACACATTTTAAAAGTGATAACAGAATGGAATGGTGACTTAACAGGATTTAGGACATTAAAGGCTAGGAGAGACGATAGATTGTAGGAAAAACTGTCACTCTCCTTTGTAATTAGAGGTCTTATCAGCATATGTATTCTATTCCGCAACTGTGGAGCTATGGTTCCTTCACTTTGAAGCTTAACAACTAGTCTTACCTTTCTCTTAAGCTGAGAGGTGACTTTGAAAGAAGTTGGCCAGACCTTTTCTCTGGTCTTATTCTTCTCGCTTTTTTTGACAATGTAAGATTCTTTTGCCAAAAGTCAGTGAAATGGAATATCATCTTCACATCTTTGATTCTTTGACCTTTACATTTAAGAATCTGACAGGAATGTTTTGGCGCTGAATTGTTACTTAATTTTGAACAGCTTTTGATGACAGAAGATTGATAATTTCTTTAACAGAATTTAGAAAGCCATAAGAATTTAGTGGTGTAGATTCCCTGTCATAAATTAACTAACCTCAATAAAGTATACACATTTTCTGTTGGAAATAGGGGGTTTGTTTTCTTCCCTCAAAATAGTTTGTAATGATTAGTAGCAGAGTTAAATTTGTCCTGCATCTCAATTCACTGTAGTAAATGATATTATAGCAATCTGGTACTACTGGTCCAACCTCATCTATTCTCAGGAAATACTTTTAGAGAATTCCTTCATTAATGGAAATGATGCTGTTGCAATTGACTGCCTGAGAAACTAACCTAACCTACTCTGTGTGTATGTTTATATAAAAGAAAACCTAGTGGAGGGTGTATTTTTGAATGGAGGACAATGCATACATTAAAGAATATGCTTTATTATAGAAGAAAAATGCTACGTTTTTCCACTATAATGAAAAAAGGAGAAAGTATCATACTAGAGGCCTATTTACCTCAGCTATAATTGATACATGGCTCACATTCAACAAGAATTATAGGAGATGCCCAAAGGTAAGAAAAAAATCACAGTTAGAAGAAATAAGGTAACAATAAAAAATTCTGATATGACACAAATGTTAGAATTATTTAATAAGAAGTTGTATTGGTCAGCCTTTCCATCACTGTTTAAAAATATCTGACACCTAAACCTTGGGAGGAAATGTTTATTTTGGCTTACAGTTTCAGAGGTTTCAGTTCATGTTAGCTGGCTTCAAGGCACAGTTATCAGGACAGAAGAGTATTGTGGAGCAAAAGTGTACACTTTATGGTGGTTAGGAAGCCAAACAGCACCAGTAACAGATATGCCCTCTGTATTGGGTGATATGCTATGTACCCCCAAGTCCTCACATACTTTTGATGGGGCTAAGTCTGGTTGCTTTTGTCCAGTTTGCTATACCCACCCAGGGGTGGAGCCAACATACAGTGTAAGGGAAGGTGGGTCTTCCTCTTGCGCTTCCGCTTCCACTCTTCCGCTCTCTCTCTCTCTCGCTCTCTCTCTCTCTCTCTCTCTCTCTCTCTCTCACCAGCGTGCCTTGCAGCTTGCAGCCACCGTGAATGGCAGCCCAGCCACACCATGCTGACTTGGAGCCAACTAAGTAGGACTGAAACTCCCGAGAAACTGTAAGAATAAACCTTTCTTTCCCTAATTTTGGGTGTCAGGTATTTTGTCTCGGCAACGAGCGAAAAGTAACTAAGACACCCTCAAAAGGCACACTGCCAGTGACCCACCTCTTCCAGTTGGGCCCTACCTCCTAACTAATCCACTGATTAGCATAGGGCTTCCAATGATCCAGTCAACTCTCTAAGAGTCCATTTGACAGAGTTAACTGGCACAAATCCACCCCTTGTCAACTTGAACCTGACCATCTCCAAATAAACATAACAGCAAAGTCATAATTCCACCTAAAATAATGTACTTATGCTGCATACAATTGAAAATGTAGTGATTCTTTCCACAACATCTCAGTAGTTCCAGCAGTGCTCAAAAGTTCAAGTCCAAAGTTTACTCTAAGATTGAACTCTTAGCTGTGAACTTTTGTAAAATTAAAAAGTAAGTCACATAATACCACAATGACACACAGTAAACATTCTCATTCCAGAAGAAAAGAATAAGAGGGATAGAAGAGACTAAAAACAAGCCTGAAACCCAGCAGGGCAGACATTAAGTTCTTTATCTTTGTGTCTAGCATCTGGGCTACATAGCGAAAATGTTGAGTTCCAGAGGGCTCAGGCAACCTAACCCTTTTATGGCCTGCCTCTCTCTTCGGCTGGCTGTGTTCACTGCTTATAGCTTTCCTCAGCAGATATCTTGTGATCTTGGCATCTGTGACTTCCTGGAGTCTCCTCTGCACCTTCAACTGCATTCTCATAGCATCATACATACACCACTGACACATTGCATGGCCTCTCAGGGCTTTCCTTTCTTTCAAATATGGGTGGAAGACTCCATGACTCCACAACTCTTGACACGCCACATGCCTAAAAAATCAGCATCACATGGACAATGCCAAAGTTTGCTGCCAGATCAAGCAATAGCCAGATCTCTTTGGATCATGGCTGCAGCAGGCTCTGACTGCCTGGATGTGCTGAGTATTATGAAATGAATTTTGGGGAACCCATTCTCTGGGCAACCCTTCTTGAACAGGGGGCCAGAAGCACTCTTCTCAAATGAAAAGTGTAAGTTTTACCTTGAGCTTGTGATAGGTAGAGTACTGCTGATTTCTGCAATGCCATCAAGGTCTCTTGGTTTTTGTCCTGCTTTCAAGTACTTGATGTCTTTTTTGATGATGCTGAGCTCCTTAGACACCACACCTCTTTGGCTCTATCTTTACATATGGTTCCTGTTAGCCCAAAATTTAAGTTTTGCAAATCTTTCTATTATGCTCTTTGCTCTTGCATCTCACTATAAATCTGGCTAAAGGCAGCCAGAAATACTCATACCACAACCTAAACATTGGGGTTGCCTTGACATTTCCTGTGCTAGATCAATTTGTCTGTTATCTTTAAATTCAGTCTCACGTGAAATGTTAGGACATGAAAAATGTACACAATATTTTTATTGCCAGAGTGGCACATGTATCCCCTCTAGTCCAGTTCCCAACGAAGTCCCTGATCCCAGCTGAAACATACTTCATCATAAACCATGGAAGTTAAATTTTTAAGAATTATAACTCATGTAGGTTGTCTTAGTTATTTTCTAATTGGTGAGACAAAATACCCATTATCCAAAAGGGGACAGGTTTATTTAGTTCAGAGTTTGTAGAGGTTTCAGTCCATAATCAGCTGGCTCCAAGGCAGGGTGTCACATGGCAGAGGGGCAACAGTTCATGGTGGTGGAAGGCAGCAAAAATAACAAGTGAGGAGGAGAGACAAGTCTCTTTCTGTCTCTTATATTGTATCCAATCTACCAGGATTAGGTCAGTGCCAATCCAATCAGTGGACTGACCCAGCAATCATTCACCCTTAATTGCAGCACCCTTAATCCCAACACCATTAATCCCAGCATTGCACTACAAATCAATTACACACTCTAGATTCAGACACCTCTGAAAGACTCTGACTGAATAATGATTTGGGGGGACCTCTAGACACAAACCATAACATAGGTTTGTTACTTTTGCCCTCAAAATTGCAAGCCTACAGGAAGACTCAGCTATTTCTTTCTTCTTTTTTATTTTATTGTTTTGTTTCAGCTACTTGAAGTAAGGAGGAGAATGGGTTATGATTATGGAAACACATTTGTGATTTATATAGTAAATCCACATATAGAGATCATAGAAAAAATTTTATCTCATTGAAGTACTTTTCTTTCCATTTATTGAGTTCTGAAAGTAATGTTCAAGCTTTTAATATACTTGGTTTAATACAGTTTCTAAAATCTTATGAAAACAAAGCAATAAAGTGAGTGTATTGCTAAAATAAGTGTGTTGGAATCTCAATATACAAATGGAATAGAATTTGGAATCAGATTGGTCCTTTAAATGTGAGAGTATGGGCTGATAAATACCCAACAAATTTACTTACTGTGTTTCTAAGGTAGTTTTTTTTTTTTTCCTGTGAACTTGGACTATTGATTAATCCTAAAATAGACATTTTGTTCCCAAGAAGTTTCTTTTACAAGCACTACTTTATCATTTAGGTATTTCTAAATTGTTTTACCCATTTTGTTAGGGGTCCATAAAAACTAAGGATAATGTCATTTTCTGTAAAATTTCTAGAAAGCTGGAGATTAGATTTAGTGGCCCACTATAAAATCCTACTTCTTTAGGAAAGATCCCCAACTTTTCTTAGTAGGTATTAATCTATACCTTCTCATTTGTGAATGTCTGTATTTACCCACCAAAATATTGTTGAATAACCACTATGTGGAATTAAAACTGGTATCAAAATAAACAGGGCACTTGCTGCTGCTGCTGCTGCTGTTGCTATGGTCTGAATATTTGAAACCTCCCAATAAATTCATTTTAAAACTGAAAATTAATGTGATGGCTTTAGAAACTGGCACCTTTGGGGGGTTATTAGTACCCTCTTAAAATATCACCCAGAAAAGTGCTTTGTCCCTTCTGCCATGTGAGGACCCAACTAGAAGGTACCACTGACCCAGGAAGTGAAGCTCTTAGCAGACATGGACCTGCTGATACCTTGATCTTGGAATTTCTAGCCTCCAGGACTGTTAGAAATAAATTTCTGTTGTTTATAAGATATTTAGCCTATGGCATTTTGTTGTAGGTACCCATGTAGACTGACACTTGCCTTCCTAGAATTCATAGTTTCATATAATAGGGGTAGAGGATACAGAGTAAGTACACAGAGTTTACAAGCCCTATCATTATTGCTACAATAGAGGAAGTCCAGGTTGCTTGCAGGTCTGGGAAGACTTCTTAGAGAAAATACTATCTAAACTAAGTAGGCATTTGCTGGGTACATAGAGAGGTTCAGGGGCATTATACAAGATGGGGAAACAGAGTTTTGAATCAAAAATAGGCAAACTGGAAAAGAAGTTCAAGTAGTTTGGTCTTGGGGGAGGAAGAAGCAGTGGCAAGAAAAAAGTTACAGAAATAGTGACTGTAGATTCCTGAGAACCTTGTCAAACTCTTTCTCTTGATGGTAATGGTGAGCCATTGATATGACTATAGAAAAGTCACAGTAAATGCTGTGTAGGAGTTCTATTAGAAGGGGGCAAAGAGGTAATTATTATTAGAGATCAAAGAAGTAAGAAACCAACCTCAAATTCCAGTTTTAAAACAGTTTATCTCCTGGGAGCCATTACTCAAACAAAGTATGGCAACATTCAGGGTCTAGTCCTAAAACTGATGCAAGGTTAGTTAGTATTTCAGGTAGAGATGATTTAAGATAGGTACTTGGGGACCATCTTACTTTCTTATGAATAGGACAAAATACCCAACACCTACAAGTTAAAGGAGGAAAGGTTTAGTTTGGCTCACAGGTTGTAGAGGGTTCAGTCCATAACTAGCTGGTTCCAAGGGAAGACAGCATTGCAGACGGACAAGGCAGAGGAGAAAGAACTCATGGCATGGTGATGAGAAGCAGAGAGGTAGATCAAAGGAGGAAGGAAGGAGCTAAACCTTCCAGACCATGCCCTCCAGTGACCCACCTCCTCCCAGCAATCTTCACCTCCCAAATGACATTTAGCTATAAATTAATGAGTAAACTAATCTACTGATGAGTATCAAATCCCTTGATCCAATCACCTCTGAAAAGCTCCACCCATGAGCACACGTGGGTTTGGGGGAACTTCTGCATGTAAACCCTAATAGGAACATAGGGTACTAGTTAGCTAAAAGAATACATAGTAGAAGCAGAGGTAATGTAGAGACTAGAAACTTCAGGAAGCAACTGTCATCACTGGAACTGTGGGATGACAGCGAATGGATACTGTTAAGTAAGCATAGAAACTCAGAATAGGAATTGCCGTAGAGCTGATGTGCTGGCTGCTAAGCATATATTTGGAGCTCTAGAGAGGTGTTGCCTCCTGGCTAATACTTAGGCCAACAAAGGTGAGTCCATGGGGTATACAGAATACTAAATATATGGAGATCCTTAGCATTTTTTCGTACTGCAGAAGCTGACAGAAGCTGGAAAACAGAAAAAGAACTTCTCTCCACTTCTACCTTCTCTCCATTTCTACCAGTGACTCTCACTGACCGGATCAAAGGAAGTCTGCCAGATTTTCAGAGTTTCTTATGGGTAACTTTCCAGTGTTTGTTTTATTAGAATCAGTGGTCAAAAAATTCCAGCTTGTAGACCAGCCATTTGTTTTTGTAAATAAAGTTTTATTGGAACACAGTGAAGCCCATTCATTTATGTATTTTCTATGACAGCTTTCATGATATAAGAGAGTTGGGTGGTTGTACCAGAGATTATATGATATGCAGTGCTTAAAATATTGACTGTGTATCTTTATATTTGTTCACCCTTGAATTATGATCGTGTTTTACATGTTTTATATAAGTTGGTAAGAGGATAAATTAGACTTTTTCTTTCTTTCTCTATTTAAAATATGTTTCACATGTTTAAGGGAGATGTGGAATGTGGGCAGTGCCATCACAAGATTGAGCCTGTCTTGCTTTTGGCATGGAAACAATAGAGCCAAGGGAAAGGAAAGCTCATTGGTGCTTACAGCAGTCACTTTCCTGACAATGGAGTTACTTCATACCCTTAAAAAGGAAAACTGTGAGGGCAAGGAAGGTGAAGAAGAGAGAGAGGATGGGCTCATGTATTTAAGACATGGTTTTTCAGCTCTGTGATGTACCAAGTACTGTGCTAGGTACTAGGATTCCTTCAGTAGCTCACAATCTGGTAGGAAACACATACGAGCTGAAATTGTCAGTTCTCTGCAGTATGCTTGTCACAGTGATAAAACCATGGCATGAGCACAAACAGTGACACCTAGCCTGGCCTGGGGAGAAGAATGGTCATCTTGAGGCAAGGTCACTAGGTGTCTCAGATCCCATATTGCCACTGCAAGCTGGCAGTTGATATAAGGAATGTGAAGTGAGGCGGAGCCATTTCCCAGCTCTGTAATCACAAATTCAGTGTTAGAAGCAGGACCCTTGATATTATGCAGTCATGGGTTGAAGAGTTCTGAGAGTTCTACTTACCTGTCACCAGAGTTCGCCTTCAAGGCTTTTTCTTTTTTCTTTTCTTTTCTCTTCTGTCTTTCTTTCCTTCCTTCCTTCATTCATTCAAGACATATTAGCGTAGTTTGAGCTTGTGGGAATTGTAACCTTGATTTGGTTGATTTTCCCCTTATGTAAAGTACAAAAGTCATTTTGCATTAATATGTCTTTTGACTGGATTTATCTTGCCTTTGGGGATGATAAAAGCGCAGTGAGCTGAGTATCTGTCATAGGCAGTGAAAGTTCTTTTTCTATGTAAAACTTCAAACTGGCCATCATCTTACTCTCTACACCCCTGAATTATAACAAATCAAACATTCACATTCATCTGTATTCTCCCCGTGGCCTGGTAAACTGATTCTGGCCCTCTCTTAGGCCTTTTATATATGAATAAAGACACTGAGACTCATAGAAGGTATGATAAAAAATACAGTGAATATTTACATTTTTAAAAACCTATTACACTAAAAGACACATTGCTATTAACCCCCTTACGCGTGTCTCTTGAACCACATTTATTCCATTGTTCCTGTCATTTTCTGAGGCATTTCTTGAATTTCTTTTTCATGAATGCCTTTAGTTGTGTCATTGTGCTGCCTCAATATCCTGAGTTGATTCAAAACATTTTATGATCATTTTGACTTTGTGGAGGAGTCAGAAGCCTCATAGTGCCAGAGAAGGTAAATTGTGTTTTTACGAGCCTGCCTTTCTATTGGAAGGTGCTTAGCAGAACCATTCACTGTATTTTTGATCACACCACATAACACTCAAGAAAGAAGATTTTTAGAACTGCTTCAGAAACTGGTAAAAACAACAGGGTAGATATGTTCAAAGCAAAGGGAAAATTCTGAAGATTAATGGCAATGTGTCATTTACCATAATAATTTTTTTTCTAAATTGAAACATTCACAGCACTTTATGATCACTCCCTGTAACCTGCAGATTTTAATTTATTTGTCAATATTAATTTGTTTTTTTAGGTTCTTTTGGTTGCAAGTAGTAGCAACTCATTCCAATTACTTTAGGAAAATAAGAATTTTCCGAAGTTTGCTTATGTACTGAAAGCAAGTAGACACACCCAGAAAATTCTGTGTGCTTCCTTCTCTCTTCTCTTTTCTGTCTCTTTTCTTTTTTCCCTCTCTTTGCCCTCTCCTTCTCTCTGTATATCTGTATCAACTTTTCTTCAATCTACAGATAACTTTCCCTATAATTTTGCTTGTGTGTGATCAGTTTTCTTTCAGTCTTTCTTTTTCACAACTCATATTAAAGCTTCATCTCCCACTACTGATTGGATATTAGCTCTGTTGTTTTATAGTTTGCTTTCAGAATCTCAGTAGCCCAGTGTATTTTTCCAAACTGAGACCGTATTATAGCTGGATTGACTTTTTCATGGTCAAGAACCCTTCCCTGTTTCACTCATCTTGGATGGGGAGCCACATTCATTTAGTTTATAAACCAGGAAGTCAGCCAGCTTCCTTCAGAAGTACGAAGTGGTTACAAAGCATTATAAGATATGACCCTTCTCTGCCTACATAGTCCATAACTCATTTTTTATATGTTCCCAAGATTTTCTCTTCTAAATATAACCCTAACAGGTAAAACCAAATACGCTTTCTCCAAAAGGAATCATCTGAAAGTCATAGTAAGAAGGTGTCATGGTACTATTTAAAAAGCATCATTTCAGGCTGAATCCTTAATTTTCAATGGTGTCGGTTACAACTCTAAGTCTCTCATACTCCATTTAGCCTTTCTCCAACTCATGGACTAAATGACATGCATATTCACCACATGACTTTTGTACAACCATGAGGACTATCTCATTTAACACAGAGAAGAAATCTCCATCTCTCAATCTAAATGTGAGAAAAACATGTCATACATTGATCACTGGCTCAAACTTAAGCACAGTCTAGAAGAATATTACCCACATCTGGTGATAAATGGCTACCTTACTGGCGTTCTGAGGCTGGATGCTTGGAAATAGTAAACTTTGCTAGCAGAGTCCTGACTGCTAGGCCCTTAGCTTGTGCCCTGCCTCTTCTACCATGCAATGAGTTCTTGGATCTGTGAACAGTCATTGTAGAGTTACAGTCTCTAGGTTGTTGATTGTTCAGGGTCTGCCCAAGTTACTTTCTTGATAGTCACTGAGACTCAATACCAACACCTACAACTAAAAGGAGAGGTTTATGTTGGCTACAATTTCAGCTCATGGTGGATAGGCTCCAAGGGAGAAATGGCATGGTGGAAGGATCTGCCATGGCAGCCAGGAAGCAGAAAGACAAGGGAGGAGTCAGAAAAGGATATATACATATATATATATAGCCTCCCTAGTCATACCTGTGTGACCCCCCCTCTTATGAGTAGGCTCTACCATCTAACAGCAAAGCAGCTATAATAACCCATTACCCAATCACCTTCCAAATGCCCCACCTTTGAACACATGAGGTTTTGGGGAGATGCTGCAGATCCAAACCATAACAGGGTCTTTATAGATACCACAGAATTTCTGTTTTTCCTATGCCTTTTCTTCCATTTTTCTTCCTTGTGCATTTCCTGTTAAAATCTGGTTGTCTTTTTGTTTTGTTTTGTTTTTGAAATGACTAGTTCAGCAGTTAATGGCCCAACATAAAATAGAATAGAAATCTCAACTTAGTGTGTCTCAAACCAGATTTTTTCCCTTCAATTTCTGTTAAGAAATTAGAGTATTCTAATTTTGTAATAGAGTAGGTATCTATGGGACTTGGATCCTATAATCAAGTTGGTTTATTTCTGAGTATTCTTTTTTGGCTAAATTCTACGTGGTTTGTAAGTTAGTTGCTTAGGATAAAAAACATAGTTTTCCGCACTGTCTTGACATGACTTTTGTATTTGAATTTAATTATTTGCTTTCTCTAGCTCATGAAGTAGCGTGAGCTGTTTTATATTTACATACCATTGAGCAGTATATGATAAATGAAGAGTAGAATTGGAACAGTGGAAATTAGCATAGTCATTTTGTAAATAACTCAGCATCAATGATTGCTGCAGCCAAGAAGCACCCAAGTCATCAACCAATACTAAATATCTTCTAATTAAGGCTTTTGCACTTTTTTAAAAAAGAAATTATCATTTATCTACCTTAATGTGTTTTAACTTATTTATCTTCATTCGTCCAATAAAAGTATCTGATTTCTAACCCTGTATTGGTTCTTTTCAGGGCTTCCCAGCTCTGGCTGCATTGTGTTAGGCTTACCTTATGCAAAATCATTAAATCAACAATCACATTGAGAAAACTATCCAGAACCATAAGGGTATTTCTGTTTTATAGGAAAACAAGTGGAGAGTTAGCAGACCAACTGTCTAATAATGTGTAGCATAAGGTATTTCATATAGGAAGTAAAGCACATGGTGATTGTCCCTGGAATGATCCTTTGGCATTGTATGATTTTTTTGCCCTTGAGGTATTTTTGAGGTGAACACAGAAATCTGAGGAGTTTCCTGCATGGGACTATGAGAGAAAGACTAGATACAAAAGTTCTTTTAAAAAGCAAGGTACTGTACAGATTTTATACAGCTAAGCCCTCAATTTGAAGCAGTGGCTCTGCAGAACCCCTTGTGAATTTAGATCTCCATCTGGCATAGCCCCCTTGTGGTGCTGTTCCTGCTTTTCCTCTCCATGGCAGCGGTGGTCTTATTTATCTCCAAGGTCCCTAGCATACACTTTGAACATAGTAAATACTCAAGGAAATGTTTGACTGAAACAGTGAAAACACAAATAGATAAAGTTTTGTCCCCCAAGTGTCTGAAGTACTCTCATAAGTTTTCACAAAAGCGATCACAGAGGACACCAGTGGCAGAAAACTAGTAAGGTAGTATTTTTAAGAATACTATTTCAATAGGTGAACAGTCTTGAGTATGCATCTTTGCCCAATTGTTCAATGACTTTTTTCAAAAAATTCACAGGAGTAGAATTTGTGTTGTAATGGTTATACCTATTTTAAGAACTTTTGATGAATATAGCTAACGTGTCCTCCAGAGGTATATGGTAACTGACTGTGTGTCAGACTGCTGGCATTCCATGCCCCTCTCTCCTACACTGTACATTTTATTCTGTGTGTATCTGTTTCTCCAGAACTATTCTATGGCACTCAGCAGAGCAATAGGCATGTTGGAAGAGGAAGAGAATATAGTCGTATTTATCAAACTTCCCAGAAGACTGCAGTAAGAATATTTGGCTTTTTGGTTTTTTGATGTTTTTGATTAAATCCTTCCAAATTAATGTAGTGAATTTCTTGATCCCTGCTTTACTATCCCATTCAGCAGTACCTTTTAAAAAAATCTGCTCTTCCTGTCTGAAAATGCATTCTTAGAACTTTCCCAAACATACTAGTTAATTTGGTATTTTACAGAGTTCTGCATCCTTAGTAACCAGACAGGAATGAATTTGTGTTTTTAGAAAAACGCAGTAATTTGGATGATGAAGGTCAACTGATAGGAAGCCTCAGTTTGAGCAATAAGACAGGGAATGGTGAGGACCTGCAGACTGTAGATCGTAGAGATGTTAACTATTATAAGTCTAATGTTGCCAGGTTCTCCCAGTTCTCAAAACTGGAAATCTAAACTATATGTATTGTAATATGTGCATGAACCCAAAAAATTATACATTTTTTTGAGCTTAGTGGGAAATCTCTTCCTTCCCACTTTAATGAACTTCTACCCACAGATGTAGATGATGTGTTTGCTTTGGCAGCACACATGCAGACGTGGATGAGCATTTTTAATTTTTATTTATATAGTTTGGTGCTGGTGATTGAAACCCAAGCCTCATGCTTGCCAAAGGATGAGAAGGATGAGCATTTTAAAATTAATTTTCCTTCTTTTCTCCTCCGTCTTACCCCTGCCATGATTAGTAGTACCAAACAGACATTCGAAGAATACTATTTGTCTCAGTTAGTTTCCTCCTAGTGGTCTTTTCTACATGACTATTATTTTTCTTGCAATTCTGAACATATATAGATTCTTCGCAGAAATATTCTCTGCATTCCATCTTACACCAGGGTCTGTCTGTCCTTCAGGACATACTCATTGTGCAGATCACAGATGGAAGCTGAGGCCAGAGCAGGTACGTGTTCTAGGCCACTCACACAGAGCTAAAAGCTTCTCAAAGCTCTCCCCATGGTTTCCCATTGGTGGGGATCTATCTGTGCAATCCAGGCATATGGACTTAATTAAATCCTTTAATTACATTTCAAGGATAGGCTTAATAGCATATTTCTCGATCGTCAGCCTCTGAAGAATTCTGCCATACCTGCCTCTTTCGCGTGGCACAGCATCTTCACATTGTTAATTTGGTTCCAGTTGTCTCTTTTTCGAGTCTTTCTCTTTAGACAGTTTTTTTTCCCTTGAATACATCTAAATTGTCTGTGATCACCAATTCGCTCACAGAATCTAGATCATAGTAATTACTCAATAAATGTTGTTTAAAGACAGATAATGTTCTGTCACTAAGTGAAATTTCTTTACCTGTGTTATAAAGGAGTCTTACATGCTAGGGAAAGAAATATTCATCAGGGCCAGGCAATTGTCCTCTTAGAAGGTTTGACTTCTCATTAATTGATTTCCCTGTCCAGTGGTTAGAGGTGAATGATAATGTAGTCAGGGGTTTGCAAGGAGAAGACAAGACTCAAAATTTATACTGTTATTTATAATGATCACCCAAGGAATCAAATACAAAGAAAATGCAGGAAATCTGTCCACACAATAAAGACCTAGAGAATTCAGCTGAGGGCTGGGATCCCATGGCAATGTCCTGCATGAGTCCAGCTGAAGAGCTAGAGCCCATGACAGTGCCCCCCATGAATCTGACTGGAGGCCTAGAGCCTACGACAATGACTCATGCAAGTCTGTTTCATGTATCTGTGTTGGGAAGGCCCAAAGGTCAGCGGTGGAAGCTAGAAAGTCTATGCCAGTGGGATGAAGGATCTGTACTAGTAGGTTGAGGGTTGTGCAGGGGAGCCAAGAAGCAACGTTCAAAATAATAATAAGGGCTCCCCCAAAAAGTACCACAGTCATCCTCAGTGACAACAAGGTCCCAAGCTCCTCCGATGATGAGAACAGCCAAGTTCATACCAGGAAACCAGTGTGACAAGCTTCTGGAGATTGAACAGCACATGTACTCCCCTCCGGAGCCAGGAAGCAATGCTCAAAGCACCAGAACTCCCCCAAAGTGAACTGCAGCTGTTCTCAGCAACAAGGTCCTGAGCTCCTCCAATGATAACAGCTGACTTCATATCAGGGAAGCAGCATGGCAAACCTCTGCAGGAGGACCAAAGCTCCAAACAACGACAACATTTAGGAGAACCCACGACACTACTGTCTTCCTCTGCACTTCTTTTTATGGAGGCAACAGTCCTCAGGTGGGCCCTCTACACTCAGTACCATGCTGATTCAGTTCAGCTGGTGTTTAACTTGACCACCAGTTACCAATCCACTACAGATAGTGACTATTATTCTTTATTCCTTTTCTTAATTGCTGAATCCACAAAAGCTAGCTACATTGATTTCTTAACTGCTGCTAGCTTGTTGATTTTTCTTCTTCCCTGCTAAAATATAAGCTCTGTGAGGTAAAGGACTTTATTGATCTCATTCACCTCACTACCCTTAATATATAGCAGGGCTGCCGTATTGAATGATTATGTGTCTTAGCTTAGCTTTACTCTGATCTTTCTGTGTGCATTTTCAGGTTTTTTTTTTTCTTTTTCTAACTCTTGTTTCTGTTCTTCTCTCTCTCTTTCTTTCTTTTTTTTTTTTTAAATGTTCATACTACTCTGTGTGTCCCTTGTGTATCAACACCTCATTCCCAGTGGGGACTTCAGTTGGCTCCTGTCACTGTTTTCTTGCTTAGGCTGGCACTTCCAAATAGTGGGGCTGAGTGGCACAATGGAAGTAGGACAGGATTTCAGGAGAAAGAACCCTGGCTTCTCTTTACCAGCCCAGGAGAGACAATCATTTCTTCTTCGCATTTCTAGATGAGATGGGATGGCATTAGAAGGAAGCCATTGTAAAATACTCTGTGGTATATATACATGCTTTTGCAAATCTAAGCTGATATCCTGGTGTATTTCTCACATGGAAAACCTCAGGTAGGAACAGTTAGAATCAGAGAGCTGATTTGCATATCCTACCATTTTAAAGATGAAGATGTGGATCTTAGAGATGTGTATTTCTCTCTCTCTCTCTCTCATTCTCTTTCTCTTTCTGTGTGTGTGTGTGTGTGTATTCCTGCCTTGCTTTCTTTCTCTCTCATTCTCTCTCTCTCTCTTCTCTTTCTGTCTGTCTCTGTGTGAGTGTTTTTCTGTTTCTTTCACTGTCTCTATCTTTCTCTTTCAATGGGGTCTTATTAGGTT
Organism: Dasyprocta punctata; assembly: GCA_004363535.1. NCBI lineage: Eukaryota > Metazoa > Chordata > Mammalia > Rodentia > Dasyproctidae > Dasyprocta > Dasyprocta punctata. Next base: position 54,946 of record RJWM01002837.1, read on the forward strand.
TGCCAGATTGGTCTTGAACTCCTGGGTTCAAGTGGTCCTCCTAACTCAGCCTCTTGAATTCGGGAACTATAGGTGTGTGACACTATGCTTGGCTCAAAATATAGCCTTTTGCCCAAGTATTTAGTCACTGAATAAGAGGACTCAAACCTAGATCCTCTGATGACAAATATCAACTTCTTTTCATTCTCTACCATCTGACAGGTTGGAACAGGTAAGAAGTGACCACTCTGCCTTGGCCCCCAGCTATAGGGAATGATCTTGATCACATTGGCTTGAATGTCTTTGTAATTTGTTAATGTGAGAGTCCATTTAATTTTTACTAGTGTTAATTGAATTCATATTAGAGTAGTATTCAATTGATAGATTTTCTTTCTTATCGAGACACTACAGGAATAGTTAGGTCAGAAGTTCATTATTTTCTGGAACACAATGATTAAAAAAGGATTGACACTGAATGACAGAAAAGCTGATTGAATGGGGCAGAGCCTCCATTTGCATATGGACCTTGGGTCTGACCTGGTTTTGTAGGTTATTCTATGACATCCCAAGACACAGAAGAGGGATGCCCACCCATCCACTCACCTCATTCAAATGGAAATTTCACTGTCATCAGACTCTGGATTCTAAGGAATGTATTCTAGTTTGTTGCTTCTGGAATGTCTCAAGTTAACCTGTAAAGACTCTTCAGCTACCCAATAGGACCTCATGCAGCTGCCTATGGAAATCAGGATAATTCTGGCATTTCTGAGAGCATTTTAATAGAGCACTGATTACAGATTGCAGGCACCTGGTGCTGCTTTTTTCTGTTTAGGCTAAAGGGTTTAGTTCCAAAGATAAGAAATGGGCTTAACAGATTCCTATTTTTCTACCCTTTTGTTTGCCAGTGCTTGGAATAGTTACTGAGAACCCCTTGCAACAGTTGATCTAGGCTTTAATGTGGTTAGTATATGCTTACAGGTTAGCAATGCCAGGATGTGAATTCCCAGACTGATAATGTACTTATGACTTTGCTCAGGGTGTGTCCTCTTGTCATTGGCCCTACGCACCAAGACTTAAGAAGGGGAATCTATTAGGGCCAGCACACAAAGGTCTGTGGTTTGGGACTTGGCCAAAGTTATTCTGTACTTCTTGCATTACACCAGCCTGTTCCACTTGGGCAAGCCGTCATTTCTTTTGGCTTTCTCAGCCAAATGAGAAAACATAAGCTGTGAAAATTCAAAGGAAAAGGGGCAATAGTCAAAGATTTAGGTTTAGAAGTCTATGGGCTAGCAGTGTTCTATTCCAAGACTAATTTCATGCCAATTCCCAAGAAAAAGGATGAGTTTCAGTGAGTAAATATTTTTTCTCTCTTCTCCTTCCTCTCCCAACCTGCCACCTGTTCTCACCTTCCACAAACATGGAACTGCTGTAATATTTTATGTCATCATTTCATGCTTTTTTAACTTTACTTGAAAGAGCATTGTAGTAAAGTGGAGAACAATGACTGGTTCTAATCTTAACTTCTGCTACTCCTTTAGTTGTATGACTCTGGAATTACCCACTGGACTTCAGTTTCTGTATGAGTTAAGTAAGATCATTGGATAAGATAGACAACTGCCAATATCATTACAATTTTATGCTTAAAAGTATTATAGCTGCCTAATTATACTTTTCAATTAAAGTGTAAGCTGCTGGTGGGTAGGGACCAAAAAGACATCAAGGAGTTGTTGGTTGGCTCTTTTGTGAAGGCCTTGCTGATATCCTTCTCAGTAAAGTGAAATGGATGCACTCCCCTGGGCAGAGCCTTTCACATTTGTGCAGTTGGGTATCACTATGAAGCAAGCTAAGGTTGTTTGAAGCACTGGCAGCAAAAGATGGAAGGCACAGAATGTGGAGAGTGAGCTCACAAAAGGGTCCAAGTTGTGCTTTTAAAATGCCAGAGGGGGGTAATACAGTAGAGGAAGTGGAAAGAGGAGTTTCCCTTGAGAACCAGCAGAAACCTTTGAAATATGTGCCTTTCATATTTAAACCTTTTCCGGTTTGGAAAATAGCCTGCAAGGTTCATAAAACTGCCTCATGGCTGCCATCCAAGATCTTCTCAGGAGTTGACTCCTGTTGTAAACTGCTGGAATCGAAAGGAGGGTGGTGAACAGCTGGGATGAGGTTGGGTAGGCACTAGCCTGCTGTGGAGGTGGAGGTCTATTGTGGAATCTCTCTGCTAATGTATTGTCAACTCCCCAGTTTAACTTGTGGAATCCAAAAAAGCTCCATCCTAACAAGACTATGTGATCTTCTTTGTCAACTAAACAGCATGGCATGCACACCTGAAATGAACAGATATCCAGAATGAATGGTGTTAGACTACAGCTGGACTCCTTATTTTTATGGCTGCTGAGTAGGGGTGATAACAGTATCTCGTCCACCAGAAAGCAAAGCTGATCAGAAGCAAAATTCTGAAGCAATTGAGTTTATCTTTATTCACCTCCAGTATATTTCTGCCTTGCTTTTCCCTACTTTTCTTGATGTCTTCAATATAAGGTGTTAAGGAAGAGCAGAGACTCTTCTGCAGTCCTGTTTTCTGGATTCAAATCCCTGCTATGCTCTTGAAAAGTTGTGTGATTTGAACAATTTGCTTAAGCATTCTAAGTTTGTTTGTTCATCTGTAAACTAAAGTTTCTCTTTCCAAAGCATAAACATATTAATAAGGATTTTTAATATGAAAGTTACATATCTAAGTGTGTGCCTCTTGTGTAAGAATTTGAAGTAGAAGTACTCTTGGAGTCAGGGAATGAAACTTTCTACCACCATTCTGATTATACTGCACAGTCATAAACTCATGAAGCTGACCACTGGGGAAGCCGGTTAAAATGGAAATTATAGCCCTCGACCAGAACCTTATGAGATCAGAAGTGTTAGTGAATCTTACTGGAAATTTTATTTCTGAAATGGAAGTATTGAAAGACATGGTGTCTTGCCTTTTAAACTGACAAGATAAGTACATGTAAAATGGGCCCAGGAAGTATCACATCTCTGTGTGCTTCTCACTGCTGTGAAAGACTTCATAGCAGACTGTAATACTGATGGCATACAATTACAGATAACTCGTTGGCCCTTTCCCAAGAAGTTGTGAAGTGGTGACTTTCTCCAAATCAGTGATTCAAGTGGGGAGTATTGTTTTAAAAATTGGTGTTAGATTTACAGAATGTGTATGTTAAAGAAGTTTGACTCTTATTTAAAAGAAAACCTTGGAAAACAATTGTACTTGTTTTCAACTGTATTTCAAGTAGGTATTTATAAGTTTCATACACTTGAAAAACTGGAGGTTCTCTCTAAAGGCTCATTATTGTTTTAGTGTTATATTCCAGGTTTGTTCCAAAATAGAATTCACTTAATCAAGAAAACATTTACCTCAGATCCAGCTCTATAAATATCTGATCTTCAGCTTGCTGGAGATTTTGTTCATTTATTTTTCCTTTACTTTTAATGGTGGGAATTTTTAAATCCTTGACTTCTGTAATAAATCAAACTATCCTCTAAGGGAAAACATTTCAACCACTCTCTAAACTTTCCCTTTTATTTTCTGTATGGATTTAGTGTCTTTTCCCCTCTTTTGCCTTTTCTTCACCACAAGTAAAATAAACATACTAATTCAGCAAGTAACACAGAACCTACTGTATAATTAAAGTTTATTTACATGGAAAGCCAGTCCTTGTGTAGCTTTTGTCCATTTCTGAACATGGATTAGCTTCAATAGATTTGGCTATTTCCAGTGTTGTCTGCTGTAAGTGATGTGATCAGGCCAGTGTATTGTTTTCTTAATTTACTGAGAAACTGCTGGATTCCACAGTTACTGTGAATGCTCAGTAAAAGTGAGGATTGCAAAAAATGTAAGTCTTTTTTTTTTTTAATCTTGCTATCCTTTACTCTCTTTTAAATATATATTTAATATTTACTTTTTAAGGTCCTTCTTACATTTTAGATTGGTAATCATGTCCTAACAAGTTGCATTCTAGGTTGGTCTCCTATTATTTTATCTCTACCCCTAATTGCAGAATACATGCATAGGTATCACAGAACCAGTTTAACTGCCCCTTGGAACTTAAACTTTAGAATGTGGAGATTCTATTTTTAGAAAGAGGGGTGCTTATGAAACCTTCATCTCAGTTTAAAATATCCTCCAAATGGCCTGTCCTGTGTGTTATGGCTTGGCTGTTAAATGTCCCCCAGAGCCATTTGTTGAAGGCTTGATTACCACGCTGTGGGACCTATGAGAGGTGGGACCTAAGAAGTTAGGTCATTAGGAGTATGCCCTTGAAGGAAATATTAGGAGCTCTGTCCCTTCCTCTTTGGTTGGTTTTCCTTTCTGCTGACACAAGGTGAGCAGCACCTTCTACCACATGCTCCCCATGTACTGCCTTCCTTGTCACAGGCCCAAAGGCAACAAGGCCAACCAATAATGGAATGAAACCTCTGAATCCATAAGCTGAATAAACCTTTCATCCTTTAAATTGTTTATCTCAGGTATTTGTCAAAGCAAAAGAAAGCTGACTTATACCTTAAAAAAATCCTTCAGCCAGGTGTTGTAGCACATGCCTGTAATCTAGATATTAGAGAGACTGAGGCAAGAGGATTGCATGTTCAGGCCCAGCCTGAGAAATTCAGCAAGATCCCGTTTCAAAATAAAAAGCAATAATGACATCAAAAAAGGGTCTGGTTTTGCTCATTGGTAGAATATGTATTTAGCATTATAAAGCACTGGATTAAATCTCCAGCAGCACACAGAGGTGCACATGTACGCACCCATGCACGCACCCAGTCATGCACACACACTCCTCCAAGTGGCATGTCCTATGCGTAGTTTTCTTAGTGATGTTGTTGTTTTTTGGCTTTGTCATATTTTTGTTGGCTTCCATGGGTCCTTGCTTTAGTATAAGTGGAAATTAAAACTCAATCACATATTCAAAAGTGAAAAAAAAAAGCTTTTGTTAAAAAGTTAGAGGAAAGATAGGAAAGGACTGTGGCTTAAGTAGCTGAAGGGGTACACTCTAATACAAGAGTTCAGACTGGCCCACCTGTAAAGGTGGGGGAAGGACAGTTTTCAAAACTTAGCTAGTAGCCTGGGATCTGGCTGATCATCATCTCAGTTGTGGTGTCATAGCTCTGGAATCCTCATGTCTGAGGGACAGTTCTGTTTCCAGGAAAGGATTACTTCTACCTGTGGCTGTCATGTGGGACTCCACCTGTCCTGTGATCCAGGGAATCACAGATTTAGGACAATGACTGAAAGCTTCTGGGTGAACATGAATGTCCATGAAACCCCTCATCTAGGTATGCTCAGTTTTGAAGAGGGATGAAGTCATGTAAGTTGAGGGCTAATCAACCCTGTTGGGGCTACTTCTTGACAGACACTCATTAATGATTAACAAACATTCTATGCAGAGACGAGAAGAGATATGACCCAAGACTCATAGTAACAAAGGATGCAAAGTAAAGGTTAAGCTTTGTTCTGCTTTTAGTTACTTATTGGGTATCTGTAGGCCCAAATTAAATCATGGTTCATAGCAAAAATGGCCTTTAAATCTTTGACTGTCCCAGAAGAAAGCACAAGTAATGTTTTAAGAGCCCAGAATTCTTGCTGTTTTTCATCCTTTTGGTAGTCTCTGACTATGTCACAACTGCAATTATATTGTTTATTAAAGTTAGGATGTAGTGATTGAAAGAAAGATTAAAAAGTACAACTATAATGTAAATAAACATCTGTAAACCCAGGTCTTCTAGGCTGAATGTAAAACAATGTTTGTTCTTTAGATATCAAACCTTGAAGAAAATTGTGCTTACCGAACACATAAACAAGGAAAGAGGAGATGAAAATAGTCTAGGTCTATAAGTGAGGCAGACGTGAGTCACTGGCTCAGAGAATCCTATGAGTATAACATCTCCTACAAATAAGAGTTTGTATATACAGGGAAAAGAAAGAATCAAGTTTTGTAGTATTAAGTAGCCTAATAGTTGAAATGAGATCTTCTTTTCCCATCTTAAAGAGTTAACATCATGGTCAGGGCTATTATAAATGATGGTGTTTTTGTACTGATCCAAAGGTGCACAAGATATGTAGTTGGCTTTGTTTAACAGACTTTTGGTCCTGGCATTCTGCTGTAACCACTCAGAGGAAGGGTGCCAATTTTTTAATGAAAATTTCTTCCATCCTTTTTTGTTTTGTTTTTGTTTTGGCAGTAGTAGGGATTGAACCCAAATCCTTTGCACTAAGCTTCATCTATAGCCTTTTTGTTGGTTTGCTTTTTTTTTTTTTTTCTGAACCAAAATCTCACAAGGTCACTAAATTGCCCAGGCTGACCTATATTCTTGTTTCAAAATCTAGAGATAATCATAGTAACATGTTGGTAAGCTTTTTTCTAGACATCGCTTTATGCATATAAGTGTACATGTAAGCATACAATTTTGTATTCGTGATCTCATTTTCTGTTTTATAACCTCCTTGTTTTCTCTCAGGGTTATTTCATGATAATTTTTCCAAGTTAATATATGTCTGAGCCATAATGTTCTATTAGGTAGGTGGGCTATACAGTATTTAACCAATAAAGATTGATGAATATATAGGTTGTTTATAATGTTTTGTTGATTAAAAGTGTATCTGAGGTAAGCATTTGTCTATAATATACACATGTGTACATGTTCATGTATTTTTTGCTAATAGAGTTTTTGGTTCGAGTTGCAGTTCAAATACTAATTTCTATGAGAGACAAATTGTAACACTATGTCATAATGCTTAGACCAATAGGAGTAAGCAAAAAATAACAGTGTACCGTTCATAAAAACCTATCTTAAGATTCTAATTACCAATCTTGAAGGAATCTTTGGAAGATACCTTTAGTGCCTATCTTGATTCTATGTGAATATACTTTGTAAATTCCTGGAGTACTATACAAACTTTAGTGATTCATTACTAGGGGTTTATAGAGCACTTGCCATGTACTTTTATTTATGAAATATTTTTATTTAATTTATAAATAATTCATTAAACACAGAAAAAACCCTCAAAGACTGGTTCTGAACTAGTTGTAGAAAAGAATGAACTGAAGAGGTTTTCAGGAAAACGAGCCCAAGGCTCTGACCCCTTATGATCCTCCATATCTCTGTGGTTAGTGCCTGGGCCCACCCAGGCAATACTGATGTACACTGTTTGTTTGGAGGTCCTCTTCTAAAATATTTCTTTGCCCATCTTCAAATATTTTTCTAGCAGTAAATCCCCATCATTAAGTATGTTAGTCTTTGAGATAAAATCAGGACTCACAATTAGCTAAATTCAAAGGAAAGAACAACAACATATCTCTAGAATGTAATCATCTTGTATAACTGGAATTTCAAAATAGAGAAAATTTCACTTTTGTTCATATTCCTATATTTTTAGTTTTCTTGTGAAGATGTCTCTGACTCCTTCGAAGATGTTGTTAGAGGATTTTCTGTGTATGTTATTAATTGTTAATTTTGTAAAGCTTGTGAAACCTTAATTATGGGTTCTGGATCTTCTAGGCCTATCTGATTTCCTACCATGGCAAACCTATCCCGTAGCATTTAGTTTTTTTGTATTAGTAAAGAATGATCAAATTTGTAGTGATTTACTTTTAAACTTTGGATGTTACTACCAGATTAAAATTATCTGTTTAGTCTACTGCCTTAGATGATTCTCTTCTTAGTGCCTACTTGTAATAAATATTAACAATATTAATTCAACTATATTGAAAAATTGCCTGGTATAACTAAAACTCTTTATTGTTTCAAACATGCTTACATGCTATGGCTAGATTAATGTTTTCATTTTGAGAACTATCTTACCAGAGAGTAATGTAGAATAAAAAATTGCATATTTGCCCCCTCCAAAATTCAGAGACCCAATCTAAAAATGAGCATCTTAGATGAATATGAGCTTCTCAGATGAAGAAATACAAATGGCAAATAAATGTTTGAAAAAATGTTCAGCATCAGGCTGGGGATATAGCTCAGTGGCACAGCAAGGTCTGGAGTTCAATTCCCAGTACCAAAAATAAATAAATAAATAAAAGAATGTTCAACATCCCTGGTCATTTGAGAGATGCAAATTAAAACAACACTGAGATTTCATCTCACTCCAGAAAGAATGGCTATCATCAAGAAATCAACCAATAACAAATACTGGAGGAGATATAGGGAAAAAGGAACCCTTCTCCACCCTTGGTGGAAGTGTAGACTGGTGGAACCTCTGCAGAAATCAGTGTGAAGATTCTTCAAAAAACTAGGATTGGAGGTCCCCTTTGACCCAACTATTCCCCTTCTGGTATTTTCCCAGAAGAATTGAAAACATCATACCACAACAATATATGTGCACCTATGTTTATAGTAGCTCAATTTATAATAACCAAATCTTGGAAACAACCCAAATGTCCATCAACTGAGGAATGGATAAAAAAGATGTGGTATTTTTATACAATGGAATATTACTCAGCTGTAAAGAAGTATAAACTTGAGGCTTTTATAACTAAATGGATACAATTTGAGACCATACTCATAACTGAAATAGTTCAGACTTTCTTGTGTAAATATCATATTGTCTCCCTAGTGTAAAAAATGAAAGAGCAAATAAGATCCAAAGTATATAATAAACATTCTGAAAGTGAGAGGGAAAGAAACTACTCAAAAGGAAAGAACAACTGGAATAGGGGAAAGGAGAAAAGAAAGAAAGGAAAAGATTATATAGATATAGATATAGATATAGATATAGATATATACATATACACAAGATAGATAATTATACTACTAATCTCTGTTAGTTCATCAAAAGAACAGTTTGTGCTTTCATTGTTTGATTGTTTGATGATTTTTTTCATGCCTGTATCTGGTAATCTGAACAACTACTTTGAAAACAACAATACACAATATATTAATAAGCATTAATCTTCTATTATTTTGTTTTGAAATTCTGTATCATTTTTATTCTTTATTATTTTAAAATTTAAAAACATTTTTAAAATTTCATATTTATAACATTAACCCTTACTTAAGTAAACTTTTATAAAGCAGCTAAATTAACCTCAGATGATCTCATCTCCCTCAATGGCACCCCTCACACACACACTATTTCCTTGCATCAGGACCTACCTTCCAAAGAAGGCACAACCTCCAAAGCATGCCACAGGCTGGCAACCAGGCCTTTAGCACATGACCAGTGGGAGACATTTGCAATCCCAGCCACAGTGGGATCGTCTGATTATAGGTGGGAGTTGAAGTTGTACTTGTAGAATCTCAAAATAAAGTGGCAACACAGAGAAGTTCAACTGTAGAAAATAATCTTTTTTCCGTGCATTTCTAAGTCATTTGAGTCCATCTCACTGGAGTTCCCATGCACTGAGGGAGATCAGCTGATTCTGCCCCAAAATATTCCCAGATGACATCACTTTTCTCTTTAACTTTGAGTATTCTGATGCTTGATATAAGGATGTTGAGTGCATCTGCTTTAAAGCTGAGTCACATTAACTACTTCATTCAGCTGATATCTAAAAGTAGGAATTCTTGTTGCTTATTTACATTAGGGAGTATAACTGGCACACTGTCCAAAATATTTGTGTTGGCACAGCCAGGGCCAAAATGTGATTAGAAGAATGTATGTTAAACCTAAGATCAGAACAGAGAAGTTAATGATGTTCATTTAATCAAATAACTGATCACTTAAGCTAAATAGGTGGTACCGTCTTCACAGCAGAGAAAGTTTGTCCTCTCAGCTGAAAAATACTTAGAGTCTGCAGGGTCTATCCTACCCCTGAACTACCTGCACGATATGAATGAATGCATTGCCAAAGATAGCTTTCCCTTTGTAGCATCTTATATCCATACCCCTTTTGTTATGTATTTTATCTACCTGATCCCAGTGATCACTCTCATTTCTAATTCTTACCATAAAGGATAATCTCATTCGTAAGTTCCTTGGATGGTGAAGAGCCATCTCATATACTAACAAAAGTGCATGTGAATGAATTAGATGGCTTCAAGTAAAAAAAAAAGAGAAGAAGAAGAAGAAGAAAAGGATCTTGAGGAAAGTCAGAACTGTGATTAATTTCTGTAACTGCCACATAAGGCAGCCAGCTGCTTTGACTTGCAGATTAGTTGAAAGTTGATTTCTTGGATGAAAAAGCTCTGTAGTTATGTCCTATGGAAACTGTGAATCAGGAAAAGAAGAGTTTCTGTGCTGGAATGTAGGCTGGAGTAACAAGTGGCCACTGACACACCATTGCTGTTGTACTTGTGTTGCTTTTCTAAGATGGGTTCCTGATCTTGGACCACAGATTTATTTAGCAACAGTAAGATGTAAGAGCCAGTAAAGCTGTTTGATTGAATCAAGAGGGGAATACATCCTGTGTGTTGTTTTTATGTATTTCTTCCTGAAATGATTCTTCCTTTTCTTTCTCATCATAGCCTTACTAGCCCAGGCTTTAGTTCCTTTTCAGACTAATGGCTTTAAAATTTGGTTGCAGGACACTGCATGGAAACCTAACAGCCAGTGAGAAAATGGCTTAAAATATAGATCCCAAGATTCTGACTTACTGAGTATGAAGGAGGGGCCCAAGAGAATGCATTTTTCAAAGCTCTCCATGCTGAATACAGATGTTCCACCAGATTGGGACACTCTTGAAGAAGCACTGTACTTATTGCCATGAATCTACAACAGTATCTCTTTTGCTTTCTAGTTTTTCCCTTCCAATCCACTGTCAGGGTGATGTTAAACACACACACACACACACACACACACACACGCATACACAATTATTTTGTTAATGTCAGTACCCTGCACAAAAAAATTACTTTTCCATAGAATCAATCTGATAATCTCTACTAGGGAATTTCCTGATGCTGAAACCTGTAAATGCACTTCCTTATAACTCTTAATACAGAGGTTCCATATGAGACTTTTTATTTATATGTAGAGAGTTTCATATCAATGAGTCAGAAAATAAGATTTTGGTAAATAAAATTGTTTCACTTTTATAAGTACTTTTTGATATGGATGACTACATTTATTCAGTTACTACAAACTTATTCGTATCATAGTAGGAAGATCGATAAAAATTTTCCAATTTTAAACAAAATTTTTGTTACTCAGGTACTTGATCTGCACACATTCCATTACTTAGTTCCTTTGTTGAGGGAGGTTACTAAAGATACCTCCCTATTGGAGTAATTAAACTGAGTCAAGAATTCTGAGATTTCGCCACCAGTCACATATACTCACAATTTGCATGTTAAAAGTAAAATTTGAATCCAGCCTTGTTTGACTCTACAGCTTGGGCTCAGTGAAGTAATCAGTTTTATTTTTCCCTTTCTAATTGTTCCCATATGTCTTTAGCCACTGTATGAAAAAGCAACAAAAGGTCCTCAGTTTTTAAAAGAAGAATATGATTCCCTAAAATTTTGATAAAACACAAATATCTCTGTCCTTTGTTTTTGATAGATTTTACAATAAAATTGTAACTTTCTAATTCTTTTAACTATATTTTTAGAGAAATGTGAATCCAAGATGAAAAAGCAAAAGCTAGACCATTTTGGAATGTGCTGGTCAGAGGAGACCTGATGAGTTTGGAATTACAGCTTTCTTTCAACTTTGCTTTTAGAATAATTTGAAGCCACCATTCTACCCCTGGCTTTCCTTTTCACATGTCTCTAAATGATAAAAAGTGGGAGCTCTGGGAGCTAGAAAAGAGATAGTATGCGTTCCTTTCCTTTTTTATAAAAATGTTCCCAATAAATTATAATATCTTCCTAGGAAAGTCATAGTGCAAAGAATGGTGGGAATAGTTCTGTTTGCTAACTTGCAGGAAATCAGAGCATGTCGCTTAGTGGTCAGCACAATGAATATTAGATCTCTTTACATTGTTGTCATTTTTTCTTAGGCAGCATGAAGAATCTGGAGACAATGATAAAAATGTCATGATCAAATCACAAGGAGACCTAGGTATAGATCTGTAATATCTAGATCTATAGATATGTATACTTGATGTATATGTTGATACACGTTCTTGGTGTCACTAAGAAAACCTGCTGCATTAGAGAGTTAAAACTAAGGAGAAATTTCTTTAACCAGAAGGATACTCCTTTTAAATAGATTTCTTCCTACCAGGAGGTTACAGATGCGGATAGATTATAGGTGTTAGTGTCTGTGGGTCTTGCACTGAGAGAGATGTTCTCATTGTCTCCCATCAAAAATCACTGTGACTTAAGTGATAATTTGGTTGTGGCTAGCAGTCAACTCCCAGGTGACAGAAACCATGTCTTATTTCTTTTCTAACTCTAGAAATGAACATAAGGTGGCATATGGTAGGTATTTGTTCACCAGTTGACTCAATTTTATGACCCTCTAGTCAGCTTTGAGCTGCTGTTATTACTGAATGTGTATCTGTGCTGCTGATCCATATGCAGAATCTCTGAATTCTCTACATGGCCAACCTGACCAACCCAGAGTCTCTCTCTGCACCTTTAATTCTGATTTTGTAAATTGTGTGAACCAATATTGGCTAGTGATTAGTCACAAATTGCTTATAACTAGAGTGATGAAATAGAGCAAAATTGTTAAGTTGCTCTTGACCCATATAAAGCAGTGTTAATATTCAGGTTGACCTTGAACATTATGGGCATAAACAGAATTAAGAATATTAGGGAAATACGTCTTTTTGGAAAACTAAATATAACATCTGGACTTTGTGTGTGCAAGGTTTTTTTGGGTGGGTGGGGAATTTGTTGTGACTCAGCAATATACTGCTTCATTTTCTTAATTATTGGGTATCCATTGCCAGTTAACCACAGGAGCATAACATGTGGGAACTTCTAACATTTCCAAAACATGCAGCATTAGTCAGATGCTTTTTTAGAATTCTGTATCCATTTTGGCTGAAGAAAAAGTAGAGAATGGTCAAGAGCTCAGAGCATGGCAAATCCATGCAGAGGAGAGTTGGAAAACAGGGCGTATTGCAAGAGACTGATAAAGAAGAGTTCATTATTTAGCCTGCTCTAAGATTGCTGAAATGTGATTCAGTTAATGGTTTTCTGTTGCATATATAGTTATTATGTGGAAGATGATATAATTATTTCCACTATGAATGGGATTAGGGAAATGGATTTACATTATGGTTAACAGTGATTTTGAAAGAGCATAAAGAACTTCCTGACTTTAAGGATTGTTGGACAGTGGGAAGACTTCTCCACAGGAAGTGTGAAGTACTTCCTGTGGATTAGGGTGGATACTGCTTGCCAGTTAAGTGTGGTGCAGTAGGAGTACAAATTGCCAAGTGTTCTAGATCCCATTTCACGCTGCTCATCTCACAGTGTTTGACATTTTCAAGGGTAAAGGGGTGCACCCTCTTTGTTTGTATTTTTGCATAACCTTTATAAATACAGAACCTTGCTTTTAATGTTTCTGTGATGCATTTCAAGTAAACAAAAGGTTAAACTGTAAATTGAAAAACCGTGTAACTGTAAATCTACTTGTTCCCTGTTCTTATATGAACCCCACAATATTATCAATTCCAACAATTTTTTTTTTGTTTTCCTTCTTTAGAAAATTCACTGCATACCCTACGCGCTTGTTCTACAATGAGTGCCAAATCTGCCATCAGCAAGGAAATTTTTGCACCTCTTGATGAAAGGATGCTGGGAGCTGTCCAAGTCAAAAGGAGGACAAAGAAAAAGATTCCTTTCTTGGCAACTGGGGGTCAAGGCGAATATTTAACTTATATCTGTCTATCAGGTAATGAAAATCAGATTGATGTTATTAAAATAATTTCTGTTTTATGACATTCAATTCTAAGGTATACAGGAGAGTCATTAATTTTCTAAATCTCTGCTGTTCCACTTTTCTTTCCTGTTTTCTCTGTTGTCTTTCTCTGATACCTGTTTGCGCGTGATGTTCCTATTTTCAAGGTTGCTTTACATTGGAAAGGTAGTAAAGTTTAATCTTAATGCATTTTCCAGCTCCTTAAGGGTTTCTGCCAAGAGTTTGGTAGACATTTATTTGTTCATACTTGCCTTCATAGGAAGTGGTCTTTTCTTCTGGGGACTTTTGTTTTAGAACGATTCTTGGTATTTGGTTAATTGTCATTACTAGCAGCCTGAGTTTCACTGATTTTCTTTTTTGACAGCATTGCCAATAATTAGTAATAGTTTGTCTCGAGATAAATACTGGCACCTTTTGGAATGTGAGAAAGAAATGTTCACAAATCTTGGCTTTGCCTGACAGCCATTGCCTTGTCAGGAAGAAGCATCTGTTTTATAAAGCTTAGAATTTTGTTGGGTTATTTTTTTCTTGTTTATGATTATAGGAGATCTGTGGGATTTACTGTGGATTCATACCAAGTTTTTTTCAAGATAAAATTTGGATAAATTTTCCATGATGTTATGAGTGATGCTAATCTGGACCCCAGGACATTTCTAATATCTTGATAGTACGTCTGGTAATGGCATAACGGAAGAATTAAGCTTACCTTAATTCATCTTTTTAAAATTTCTTTCATTTGTGGTGTGGGAGTAAAACTTTTTTTTTTTTTTACCCATTTTTAGCTTTTTGGAAAAATAAGCCTCTGATTATTTAAATTTGTCAGAATTCATTTCCACCTGGAAATAGCTTTTATCAGAAAGAACATATGAATTTATCTTAGATTAAAATGAAATAAGAACATAGCAATTTTGAAAGAATGAGTTTTCAATACTTAGAATAAAACATTCAAATGCATATAAGGGAATCAATTTGAAGCATTGGTCTCTGTTTCCTAAAGAGGAATTGAATGATAAAATTTGGATATTGTTAGGATATACATGTATTTCTTTAGTGTGCTAAGCAGAACCTGACATATAGGAGGGGCTCAATATCTAGTGACTAAGTGAAAGAAAGAAGTAACCTTTAGTTGAAACCTTTCTAATATTCTTTCATAAGATTTAGGTCTTCAATATATTTTTATATTTTTAAATTTAGATCCCAGAATTTGTTTATGGCACTAATGTACAGAATACATGCTATCCTAGTTATTTTGTCATTGAGAGACAATACCCAGCACTCACAGATTAAAGGAGGAAAACCATTTTGGCTTATGTTTCAGTCCATAGTCAGCTGGCTCCAAGGTAGGACAACATGGCAAAGGGGAATAGGGAAGAAAAGCTGCTCATGACATGGTGGACAGGAAGGAGAGAAAGTAATGGGAAGAGCTGGGAAGGGAGATTTACCTTTCCACGTCTTCTAATTAGACTCCTATCTCCCTTTGGCTATAACGTCCCCATAATCCACTTACCTTCCTGAAGCCCCACCTATGAGCACATGAGCCTTTTTGGGAACATTTAGATGTAAACTACGACACATGCCAATAAATTTTGTTTTGTATTTGGGCTGAGTTGATTGTGGAAAGAGCCCAGATGTATAGTACTTCTATTTTTTAAGGTCTATTCACTCAGTATTTCCTTGAGATTTCTTGTAGATGGGTATTTCAAGAAAAGTCAATGGTCCAGAAGCCACTTGAGTTTTGCCCTGTGTAATAGATATGATCAAACTATGTGGTTAATATTTAAATTAAAATAATTATTAAAGCAAAAAACTCATTGCCATATGTTATCCTTAAAATACTCCCCATTGATTTGAACATACATTTTTCATCATTCTTGCTACTTTCTGAAGTACGTCTGGAAGTTCTCTTTCATGAGTGTCCCTATGAGATATGATTAAAAAGAAAATATGGTGAATATTGCAACTAAAAACACTCATGAAAGAGGATTTCTCAGAAATTCTTCAGATAGTAGCAAGGGTGATAGGATAAATGTGTTTGAAGCAAGGAGGCATATTTTGAGGGGAGTTAATGGCAAGGTGTCTTTCACTGTAATAAGTTTTAAAAATTTGAAACATTCACTATATTTTTGATCATTCCACTTCTACCTATAGCTGAAAGAGAACTGTTTTATTTGGATTTTAGACATACACTGTCATCTCCCTATTGCTAATCATAAAGGCTGCAAGAGTGATATGGGGCCTCTAACAGCTTCATCTCAGTGAAATAGCATAACCATTTGCCCTGTCATAAAAGATAATGACGTGGGATTTACTGGCTAACAGCACTTACTTTACAAATTACCAACACCTTCAGGTTTAAAGTTTAAAAGTATGAGAATTGATTTTTTGTTACATTCTAATAGAAGAAAATTTCTTGTTCTGAAAATCTTTCTTTTCATGGTTTTGAATTTTAAGAAGCTAGATAGATAAAATAGATCTGACATTTCATCAGATGGTACAGTGGAAATTGGGACAGGAAGAGGCCAGGCAACTTTGACACTGTTTGTGGAGTCTGATTTTTTTCTTATGAGTGACTAGAAACTAGTCACCATTATTTTCTAACTTACATGAAGCTTAGAGGCATATTAGTCCCAGTTAGGTAATGTTTTAATTAGCAGTTTGTGAATTAGTTTTTATTAAGTACTTTCCTCATGCTGAGTGTTCTAGGTGCTAAGGGTATAGTTTTAAGATGGAGAAGAAGCAGTAAGACATTAATAAGTTATGAAAATGAACAGATTTATAAACTGTGAAAAGGTCCCAAAGAAAAAATACAGATAAGAATATATGAGGGTAATTTGGCCTGCTTGGGAGAAACAAGAGGTTTAGGAAAGTAGAGCTTCACTGGGTTTGAAAAGGATTGTGTGGGTGAGCAGGCATTCTGAGAACAGGGAGTGGCAGCTTCATTAGCAGACCAAGCAGGATTTTGAGTTTCTTCTTTTCTCCTATTCGATGTATCCTCTTTGTAGCCCACCACAGATGGGAAGCTGTGAAGTGAGAGGTGAGCTGCGGAATGACAGTCAACTTCCTGCCATTAGTGAGGACTTCTGTGCTTTCTGGAAGCCCAGGTCCTTCAGCTATTGTGATGAGATTGATGAAAAGCAGTTACTCATTTTGAACCGACAGACTTTTTCCAAATAAGGACAGGGTCTGAAAATAATTTTTAACCACTCTTCAAATATTGAGAAGCGTTCAGTTAAAGACAAATTTCAGAGTGCATTAAATATCCTCTAGATAGCCAAATAGGTGCTAGAGGAAATGAGATGACCTTTTTTGAGTTATGCAGCCTGTAATCCTATCAGGAAAAAAATAATGCTTCCAGTTCATTCGTGGTGTTTTGATAATTTAAATGTTTTTCCTCAGACTGCCTGATTAACTACTTACATGGTAGAGGAGTGCTTATGCAGTGAGATGCCTCCATGGTTAGTATGCTCAAGCATCAGGTTCTACTTTTCTTTCAGCAATGATGAAAATTTAAAATATTGACAATACTAAGTGCTCTACTGACAAGCTTGTAGAGTAACATGCGCTCTCATACTGACAGGAAGGTAAAAATCGCTGTAATTATTTTGGTGAAAATTTTGGAAGTTTTAATAAAGTCAGAGATAAACTCCATTTATAGACATACACCTGACAGAAATAAAAATATACATCCACATAAAAACTTGTACGTAAATATTTGTAAGTTTTATTCATAAAAATAATCAGAATTCAAAATTTTTTATATGTTGATTGAATAAACAAATTATTTTATATCTGTATTGTGTGATACTATCTGGCAATGAAGAGAAATGCACTACTCATACTTGCAGCAACATGGATAAAGTTCAGAAACATTGTGTTGTCCACAAAGAACTGGATGAGAGAACACTTCCCAAGCCAACCATCTTTCCTTCCCATTTCTCAGTTATGATAACCGTGTCTCAGTATTACCTTGGTCTTCTACAGGTTTAAACTTAATTGGTTTTGGCTGGTGGTGATAGTCATGTATGCTAAAACCTTCTAAATCTACCTATTAGAAGACAGTGAATGTGTTTTTGCGTTTTAGAAATTAATTTCCCATGGAAATTCAAAGTGTCTGTGGATAGGGATCTGGTCACATATGAGTTGGTTTTGCTCAGTTATGTAATATAAAAAGTAGATTCCTTAAAAATTTTAGTGTTTTGTGGTTCTAGATATCTCTCTGTGAAAATTAGCAGTGAGAAGTTAAGGCTTTTTCTAAATCCTTGTAAATAGGAGACTCTACCAGTAGTTAACTAAGCAGTTGACTGAGCAGTATCATTTAATTCCCAGAACAGCCTCTGTTGTTATTTCTACTTTGCAGATGAAATGACAAAGGCAGAGTGTTGCAGGTGTGTTGCCCAGGGTCTGGTGACTAGAGCACAATAGAGCCGACACTCACACCTGAGTCTGCCCGATTCCCTCGTATACACACTTCTTAAGTTTTTTTCCAGGGCAGAGCTAGGTCTGAGAAAGAGAACTACCCTTTTCCCAAAAACCAATGTAACAACATTCCTTAAGCAAGAGTTCTAATCTCTAAGGATTTAGAGGATGTGCTGGCGGCCACTTCAGTTTTTCTAGTGGTTTAGCACGCCAACAGGGTTTTCTTTTTCCATTCTGTCTTGTATGCATTCCAATACTAAAGCCAGATGGAAACAAGGGAAAGCTCTTGACAGAGGCAAGTGCCAAAACATTTCATTTAAAAAGGAAACTCCATCTGTGTGCTCTCCCACCACACAGCCCGCTGTTCGGAACAGGAGTTTCACAGCTGACTCACTCATGTTCGTTTTGATTAGTTTTGACTAATTGCAAAGGTAAAGCAAGTGGTGGTTAGGGAGATTGCAAACTACAGCAGTGCTCCTTCTGGAATGTGCCTGGTGAGGAGGTACTGAATTCCTGGCAAGCATCCTAAGGAGCAGCCAACCAGAAAGGCACTGTTCAATACATGCACATGGTTTTTTTGTGCTAGGTGATTCTCTAAGTTAATGCTTTGAAAGTTAACTGAGTTAACTTAACTTTCCTGTGGTATTGAGTATTTGACATCATCAGCTTTTATGTATGGGTAAGTTGTAGTCAGAGGCACTTAGGGATAGTAAGAGTCCCTATTGCTCGTTGTGTTCTTCCACCGCTATTATTGAGGAGCACAAGCTTAAAAATGACTGACTTATTGTAACATACTGAGTACCGGCTCTGTCATGACTTTGAGCCTGTTTTGTCATCTCTAAAGTGAACTAACATCCATATCCCAATGGTATCTTGAAGGGTAACTGAACTTTATGTGTGTTTGTGTAATACCTGTGTCTTGGTTACTTTTTACTCGTTGCTGAGACAAAATACCTGACACCCAAAATTAGGGAAGGAAAGGTTTATTTAGCTTACAGTTTTTGGAGGTTTCAGTCCGCAATCATCTGGCTCTAAGGCAGGGTGGCATGGCACAGGAAAAACACTTCAAGGCAGCAGCCGAACAAAAGCAGCCAAAGTAAAAGGGGGACAAGAGCAAGCCTCTTCTCCTCCTTTATATAGTACACAGGACACCCCCCCCCCAGGGTGGGTGTAGCATTCACAAAGGTTCTTGCCTTCCTTTGCACAGGATGAGGATGTTTACCAAGTAAGACCCCTGGCTCCCTGCTGAGTCTCTCAGCTAAACTTCTGACCTTCTCAAATGTAACAATGACCAGGTAACTGTGCTCTACATCCCAGGATGTAGAGCTGCTGAGTTACTTAGTTAAGCTACTAGACTTCTCAAGTTGACACAATGTATAAACCGTAACAACCTGATATACAGAATGCATTCAGCTTTATAAACAATACTACCTTTTCACTAGTAGAACATCCATTGGTTCTTGCCATACAAAATTAACTCATTTGCAGTATTTTAAACATGTTAATTTATATCCATGGCAGACATCTGTGACCCATGTCTTCTAAGGCAATAACGCATGATAGCCCAACTTTGGTTTTATGGGTCTTCTACCTTCCCCTCTATATTTTTTTCCCCTTTCCCTTTCAACTTTGCTTCCTCTCCCCACTCTGTTCTGCCTTAGAGAGGAATCTCAAGGTCATTCTAACCTTCCTTTTCTAAAGCAGGCTTCTCTTAATTATCTCTCCTCCAAAATTAGCCACCCTCCAAAGTAGCCTACTGCTACTATGTGGCGTCGTGCTACCGATCTATTTCGGAATTTGAGTTAAAAATTTAGGCTTTAATCTCTCAAGTATTTGTATATTACTGGGTATATTGGACCCTGAAGTCTGTCATGTTCAGGCCTCTTTGTCCAACTTTGTGGGAGGTAAGAGCTGGGTTAGTCAAATAGGTTTCTGTCTCCGAAATGGGAGATGTTATTTTCTTATACCTATCTTTACTGGATCAAAAGAAAAATTAAAACAAAACATTCCCTGGGGTCAACCAAGTGCACTGTTAAGCAAACAGTAGAAGTGGGAGAGGCTGATACAGATGCCTATGGACCCAGCTTTCAGCCCAGCTCAAATTCTTGTTTTTGTTCCTCTGACTCTTCCTGTTACCCCTTCCGGTGTGTGTGTGTGTGTGTGTGTGTTTATTAGGGAGAGACTATGAATGAGTGATATTTCTAACTCAGTTAGTCATATTAAACCACATACAGAGTTTTCCGGAAGAAACTACAAATAACCATAAACCCAGTGAAGTCACCATGTTTTCCATACCATAAAAAATAGACGACTGATTAGATACTGTGTTTGAACTATGAGCCTGTTCCTCTTCTGGCCTCAATATCATCTCAGTAGTTGAACTTAGCACCCATCATTCGTCAGATGGCTTTCTATTGATTTCCCCAGACTGTTGGCTTCTGGAGGGTAAGGTCTGTGTTAGACACGCCTCTGTCCCTAGGGTCCTGATCACAGTGTACCTGTGGAACAAATGAACGGCCTCTGGAGAACAGGCATAATCCCACTCCTGCTGAGTATCCCCAGTCTCTGAGTCTCCACAGTAGCTGAGATGGCCTGAGCTCAGGGCTCATTGTCTAAGTGTGACCTCTGGACTGTGAACCTACTGGGTATTACCAGTTGATGCTTGGTTTGACTTTTTTAAAAAACGTTGTTAGTTGCTGTAATTCACACTAAGATGCTCCCAGGTGGTCTTTTAATTCCCGTGAAATTCATCAAGTTACTGATCAGGAAATTTTATGCTACATAATGGTTTGGTTACCAAGAAGAAAATGTCAATTTCTCTCTTGTATTCAGTGTTATAACCTGTAGCCTGTGATTTGACCAAAGCGCCGTTTTGCTGTTTTGTATGCGCCGTCTTAGACTATAAACCCCCCTTAACCATTGCCCCCCCTTGATTCGCTAAGGTTTCTGTTTTTCTGTAAAATCCCTCTTCCCCCAGTAATCTAAGAAACAAACAGTTACAACTTTTAGGTTGCTGACCGAAAAGTGGGGTCAAAAGATAAACACTCACCCTGCTCCATGCAAAGAAAAAAAAAATGTGTAAAACGTGCCTTTCTGTAACCTTTGTTATCCATATTAGGGAACGACCACCACCATCCGGCTTTAGACCCTCCCAAAGACAATTCCTCCAATGGATGCAAGAGATCTTTAAAATACTAACCAATGTACTCAACTTTTGCACCCACGTTAGCAAAACTCCTCCTCTCTTTGTTCTAGTGTTTTATAAGCCCCTCCAGGCCACTGAGACGCACGCAGTCTCGGATTGGGTCTAAGTGAGACTGCGTTGCCTGGCCAGGAAAATAAACGCTCCATTTTAAATTCTTTGGGCGCTCCGTGAGGTTTTTTCAACTCGGGGGTCTTCACCACTACATTCAGATCTTCAGAATCATTCAAAATGTGCAATTTATAAGTGCTTCCATTGTGGCCTACAGTAAGAAGCTGTTATCTCAAAAGTTTGAAATACTTGAGTGTTTTTCCTCACTCAGCATCATATTATGGAGGAATAAATGATCATTTAATGGCCTCTGACTGTATCTAAACTTCCTCAAATGTTCTTTTCTCACAGTCATCATTTTCAGTTCTACATTTCCTAAAAGAAGGCTTTTAAGGGAAAAATGGAAACTCCATTTTTATATTTTACTTTTAAAGTCTCTGAAGATATTCAGGCCATCTCTCTTGTCCTACTTTTTTAATACAAATTATTGTTATTCATTCACCACTTGTGGGTCCCCTGTAACTTGGGCTGTAGACCTCATGTTACACTGTAATTTGATGTTCATATGCGTTCCCCACAGCATACTGCTCTGAGAAGCCCATAAGGGCCCAGCAAGTGGCAATTATGTCTAGTCCTTATTCCTGGAGATCTAAGTTACTATTTTCAAGAGTCAAATGTGTTTTTGGATTAATGAATTTCAGAGTATTTTTTTCATTAAACACACGCATGTATACACACACACATGCACACACACACACACATCCCACTTTTTTTTTCTTTGTTAAAAAAACATGAAAAATATCACAAGATGAAGGAGAAAAGGAAAACCAATGTGCAGAAATCATGAAAATCATACCTTTGGCTTTTTGGGTCATCCTTTTAAATTCTCTTCCCTATTGTAATATTCTGGGTATAATTTTTTTCCTCTTTTTTCATTTAACATGGTAATAAGAATTTTATTTTTATATACTCTTTATAAAGGTTATTTTAAAGATTTTTTAGTACCATAGATATTTAGCCATTTATCTATTACCAGATTTATTTCTTTTTTCAATTTTTACTGAGAAAAATAATGATATTGGTTTTGCCTCCATCATGCATGCTTTTCTTGCAGAGAGTAAACTACAAGGACATGCATAACTTGTTAGAGAAAACTTCTACACTGACAGTGGTAGAATGCAATAGGGACTTCAGTCCTTTGTGACCTGCTTAGTGCTCTGCCATGGAAAAGATGAGCTTATTTCAAAACCTAAGACTGCCAGAATCCTTAAAAGTAAAATATCCAACTGAACTTTGTTTTGTTTTATTTTTGGTACCGGGGATTGAACTCACGACCTCATGCTTGCCAGGCAGACAGACACCTGTGCCACTGAGCTAAACCCCCAGCCCTGAACTTTGTTTAACAAGTTAGCAATTTACATGGATATTTCACATTGTTTATATATATATAAACCCTTTAGAGTCTCATAACCCTTTAGAGTCATACCATTATTTAATTTCCATATGTATTTGCAAGTGTACATAAATGTGCTATGCATGTGTGATTATGTTTGTGTTCATAGAGAAGAGGGAAGAAGGAACTTGCCTTACCTGGAGACACCCCTAATGTTCCTCAAAACAGGGGGCCCTTTGCCTTATCTTTCAGCTATTACTTCATTAGACATCTTCTTTGTATTGTTTGATGAGTTATAAGAGAAGTGCTAAATGTCAACCAAACATATTCACACTTTTTTTCCTAGGTAGGTGCATTCGGTTAATGATTCATGTTTGGCATTATACCAGAACTACCTTCTGAACTCAAGAACAACCAGAGTGAGGGAAAATAACTTCTTAGGAATTTTGTTCTTATAACATTAGATTTTTATATCTAGAAAAATCTGTAGTAAATCTCAAAACTAACACTAATGTTTTGTGAAACATGAGACCCACAGATTTGGAGTGGCCTATCCAGCATTATAGAACCATTAGAGTCAAGCAAAAGAAGAAAAAGATATGTTTCTATCTTCTTGCTAATTTGGTTTTGACTGTGGTTGAAGAGGAGTTACATGAGAAGGAGATCAATTAGTGGCTAAGGTGAATTTCAGGATACATCTCTGTGTCATTCCTTTTCACAGTTAAGATGCAAAAGCCATTTGTCCCCCTGTCTCTCGGAGTCTATTGGTGGCTGACCAGGGAAGCAGCTACATCACTTCTAAATTTTAATTATTATAGGGTTGTGGGTTGAACTGTCAAGGCCAATTGTCCAGCCCCCTTCCTCTTTATTTCTTATGTTCTCTAGACTCAGGAACCCGTAAGGTGGAAAGTGCCAGCATAAGTATTTTAGAGGAAAATGCCCCAAATGCCATTCTCTAAATGTGGTCCACTGCCTGATCCATTGGATTGAGGGAAGAAAATATAATAATTTTAATTTTCTAACATCTATTTCATGTAAGTTTTATAGCTCCCACAACACATTAGAACAAAAAGTCATGTCTATAATTTACAAGTGTGTATATATTGGGGTTAGTACTCAAAAAAAATTTTTTTTTTACTGAGGGAATGCACAGCCAAAAATAGTAAGAGACCCTGGCTAGAATCCAGAGAGGTAGAAGTTTTTGCTACAGTACTAATCACATCTGGCCAGTGAACTATAATGGACTTGTAAAATCTCTGGCTCTAGTACTTGCATGTAACTGTCCTTTGGAATCAGCAACAACTTCAATCCCTGGACTCCAGTGTTCTCCTGAATTCTGTGACCTTCTGGGAAGTGGGGAGCTGCTGTGTGGACTATGTCTGTAAACATAGGTTAGGACTTGTCACATCACTTAGCACTTTGTAGTTGAAAATTGCAGCTCTCCTTTTGGGGGTTTGTCTACTCTCGTTTTGGAGCCTGAAACAATTATTTGTTTCAGTTCTGGTAGTGGGACTGATTTGGACTGCATGTAAACCTTGGCAGTTTTATGTTTAGTACACCATCATCATGTTTGGTCTCGTTTATTTTGTTCTGAAGCTTCGTGGCCTTTGATATTGCTTAAAACAGGGAAATCTACATTTCCTTTCTGGACCTGATAGTTATTGATTTATCCAAAGGCATCTTATTCATCGCTGATACTGCAAAGCCCTTGATTCCTGGATAAGCAATTGTGTTTGAGCTAGTGCCTTTCCATTTTTTGTAGATAATTGCTTTTCTTTATATGAAAGTTGTTATACTTTATATGTAAAAGATACTTAGACTATTTACTTGTAGCACTTCTATACCAACCTTGTTTGAGAAAGACATTTTTTGAACTTGAATTCAAATACACTAGTCCTTATCCACAGGGAATATGTCCCAAGACATCTAGTGGATGTCTAAAACTGTGAATTTCACCTTATATTTAAGGTTTTTCTTGTATATACATACCTCAGATAAAGTTTAATTTATAGATTACACACACATCAACAAATAAGTTAGGACAATGATAAAAATATACTATAAAAGGTTAATTAAAATCTATGAATTGCTTATTTCTGGAATCTTCCATTGAGTATTTTATGGCAACTGACCACAGATAACTGAAACTCAGAAAGCTAAACTGCAAATAAGGGGAGATCACTGTATTATGTCTATGAAAGATGTACAGATATGTCACATCTCTCATAAAGATAAACAAAAGTTACAGTATTCCCTTTTCCATAGAATTTAGAAGTGCTTAGAATATCACAAATAGCATAGATCTGAGAATGGACTTGGTTTTCTGGGAGTGTGTATTTCAGGGATTGAAGCAGAGTTGCTCCATTCTGCCTGTCTCTGTTGACCTCTCTTCGTGTCCTGTCCAAACACCACCTGCTACTAATGCCTTTTTCCAGAGCCTCTCCTTGCTACCTGAATGGTTGGTCCTGTTCCTTCATTCTGAAATCATTCTTTCTCCTCCAGCACTCTTATAAACACTTCCTCTCAGAACTGGTGTAAGGTGTTTAGAAAGGAATAATATAATTTACAAAAAACCTTTAGAGACTGGTATTTGAACACCTTCCCTAGAAGATTTGCACTTTCAGAAAATGGCAACCCTGTTAAAATTCTTATTAACTGTTTTGTGTCATCCCAGATGATTATATCCACCTGGAGTTGGTGCACACATTATAACATCTTAAAATAAAAAAAAAAAAACATAACATCTTGATTTGATTTTGATCATTATTCAGTACAGCTTATTTCCTTGTCTCACACTTTTTTTTTCTTTTTGATACATAAGGACTCTTGCTGAGAACTTGTATGTTTGCTGGTTTTGCCTGGAATTTAGGGCACAGTCTTTTAAGTAGGCTTCGATTTCATTTAATTTGGCTTCTGTTGGTTTTCGTATTTTAACAGATAATATTACTAAAAAATGCAACTTGATACTAAAGAACCTCACATTACTCATTCTCATAAAATGACTTACACCAAGGGCACTTAGCATTATGAATGCCTCTTTCAGTTTTAAAACAATGTGTTATGATTTTTGTTGTTGTTTTATCACCGGGTAACCAGCCTTCCATATAAAATTCTCTGGCTTTAAGACTGATATAACAGGAATCTTATTGCCAAGATTTTTCTACATAATATTTTAAGCTTCCTTCTAAAATCTAATTTTATTTTGAGCTACAGTGAGCTCTGTGAACATTGAGGTCAGTGGAAGAAAGGAATCTTCTTCCCCATAGAAAGAGCTCTTTGAGTCTGTACTAGAAATACCTTGTCGGTCACAAGCAAGGGGAGAGTTTTGCAGAAATGAGTTTAAATTTTCGTATGACCACTTTAACTTTTGCCCTGAGGGAGAAAGAGGATGATGGTACTTAAAATCTTTTAACCGTTGGTGTCATGCAGTATAGTTAGTATCATTTAGTGTTATATCGATCTGCTCAGTAATAAAAATGAAATTTGATTTGAAATAATTTACTTAGATTTGTGATTTGGGACACTCTATTTTTAGCCTAAGCATATTGAATCCAACTTTCAAGTTTTGTTTTTATGGGTCCTATATTGTAGAGATAATTTTTTTTAACTTTAAACTGGGTGTTGAATGCAGAGTTCTATATATGCCGGTATATTAGGTGTTCTGCGTTAATGCATAAGCATCTCTTGGTGTAAAACTTTTTATCTATTTATTTTTTGTTGTTATTGTTGTTTGGTTTTACATTGTGGTTCTTGTTGTTTTTCTCATACATAGAGTATCAAGTGGGGAAAACCAGTTGCCCAGTGATGACTAATCAAGTACCAGTTGTGTGTGCATAATCTGTGTTTCTTCACTTTCCAGGATCAGATTAACTCTTGAGAAGTACCTCTGTTTAAGAACAAAGGCTTTAGAGAGAGAAAAACATGGGTTTGCTTGCTGTTTCTACTAATACTAACTATGTAATCTACAGAAAAGCCACTTCCACTTATATAAAGTGCTGATTAAAAATTGCTATCTTGGAAGACTATTCCAGTAATTAAAAGAATTGTATGAGAAGAAATGTACCTAAACCACTTGCTTGGTCCCAGAATACAATAAAGGCCCAATAAAGGGTACTTTCTTCGTCATTGTCATGTGGCATTTGAAAGCACTCTTCACTTGGTAATGAGGACTAAAAGTCATCAGTCACCTTTCGGAGATGAAAAAGGCAAGAGAGTTGCTGGTGTCTGTACTTTCCTCTAACAGAAGTCAAACTTCTAACAAGAGGCCAAAGAGGATTTCTAATTCAAGGAACATGACACATATTAGGCTCCTGATCACAGTTTTGGCACTACCACATTGGCCTGTGTGAAATTATCTGTTTTGAAGGTAGGAATTATCCATCTTTTCTGGAGGACAAATCAGTGACAAACCAATGTAGTTTTAATTTAAAGCAAGGTTAGTTGTTTATGGATGTAGCTAAGTATGCTAGAACGTTTGAATGTGGTGTAAGAGTGTGACTGAAGTCACAACTCTATTTGCCCTTCAACCATATCTCTTTTCTATCTATGGCCAAAGGACATGCCTGTCCTCTGTGAGCTGCCCTTTTTACTTAGGCAGTGAGGATCATTCACACCCATGAGTTTGGTGTAGAAGGTAAAGGAGACCACCATTATTAGCCTGGCTCCTGTGCTAGCCCACCGTGAACCTCAACAAGTGCTGACTCACAGTGTATTGAGCATGGGAGTGTGTGTGTGTGTGTGTGTGTGTGTGTGTGTGTAGGGTGTTGGGGGATGAGTAAGAAGAGTGCAGAATCCTGAAAAATGTGACTTCATCTTCATGGAGCTTAGCTCATGAGAATATTCTGAATGCCTGGAAAACAGGATGTTTAAACGAAGAACACAGTGGGATTCACAGTACGACTACTTGTGGCTATGTTACCTGTTGACAGCCAAAATGCCCTGGCTCTGGCCTCAGCGTGAATGTGTAAGTCAAATGTTTGGTTTTGACAGCACAGTTAATTAGTGTGTCATAAAAACAAAACCACACAAATGCCTTATTGTTCAGTGTGAGGTTTTTTGTGGTTTTTGTTTGTTTGTTTTTATTTTCCTTTGTAAGTTGACATGCTGTCAATTCTTATTTTCTTCTTAAAATGTCTGTGGGATGGAGAGTCCGAAGCAGCTTTCATGAGTCTACATGGCAATGGCTTATACTGTGCCTAGTCCCCAAGGAGTTTGAATTCCCTGGGGTTTGATAACATACTTGCAGGTTATAAAAGAAACTCTGAAAACCAATTTCTAATTTATCATTTTATTTTTCCCACATTCATTTTTATGCAAACTAATCTCATTCATTTTGATTTTCTTCTACCATTAAAGATTTTAAAGGCTGAAGCCTCATCTGAGAATTTATTCTGTAGTGTCTCAGCTGTGTCCTGATAGAGATCTGCCCCCATGTCCACATAGGCAGTGGTGAAACTCTCTGCTGTAGATGTGCCAGCCACTTTTCTCTGCTCCTGCTCCTTACTGAGGTCCTGTTCTACCTGTGGAATTTCAGTGTCTTCAAAGGTACAGTGATTTACCCACTTTATTGCAATTCTCTGTGTGACAAATACCTAGTGGGCACTGTTTTCCTCACGTTACACTACCCAATTGTCAAGCAATTGAAAATTAAACTCTCTCTTGTGTTTGTGGATACATTTGGGAGGCAATAGTTAGCAATGGTATCCTGCAGCAGAGGAAAGGATTTGTACTTCAGAGTCAAACAGACTTCTTACACAGACACTAGCTGTATGATCATAGGCAAGTTACTTCCCATCTCTTTGTGTTGATTTCTTTATTCTGAAGCTGATTGTTTGGTGTGGTTGTAAAGATAGGGGTAGCATATAAGACACACATAGCTTGTATCCTGGCACACAGTAGATGCTTTTGTATGGAAAGTGCTGCTATTGTAACTCTTATGGACCTAGTTGTCTCAGTGCCCTGACTCTGGTCTTTTGAAGAATTTGGCCATTGGAAGCAGGGTCATGTCACCAATCCATCTACAGACTGAGACACTCTGCTTTTTCTCACCAAGGCTGCTTGCTATGCATCATTGGCCTTATACTAAGGCTGCTTCCACTCAGAACTTTGGCTCCAGCCTCACTACTCCACTTGGGTTTGAATTTCCCTAATCACTGCTGGTGATGAACTTTCTATGCTACCAGTGCATCCCGCTATCCTGAGTAAAGCATGCAACTGGCAAGGTATTTGCATTCCAAGATGTCTGTCTTTATCAGCAAGGAGAGTAGCCGAGACCCCAGTGGTCAAATCAAAGAAAGGTGATACACGTTAAGTCTGTCCTTTCTGCCACTTCCCTGATGAAGGTGTAGAAGTTATGTGGTTATCATGGCCGCTGAAGCAGAGGCCTTTAGATGAGTGGCTTGTGGGTGCTTTGGCCCAAGATATGGGACTCCTGGTGAGGGGACAGCAGACCTTAGGAAGTTAATCACTTTAAGACTGTCTGTAAGACATCCCCCCTTTTGACATTTAGAAGGGGTGACTCTGTTAAGCATCTTCCCTATAGCTGTCACTCTCTCTACCTGTGAGGTTCAACATAATATCTGTAGACCAGTATCTGCACAATGAAGAACTTTCAGATGGAAACAATAGTAAAAGTAGATAACATTAATTGCAGTTGTATTACATCCAAGTTACTAGAGTAAGCAGCTACATCCATGATCTCACTTACTCCTTATACCAACCCTCCCATAAAGCATATAGGCTTATTACTTCTTTTCTGCAGGGAAAGAGACTGAGGAGAAGGAATCAAAGTAACTCGCTTAGTGTCAGAGAGCCAGTAAATACTGGAGCAGGATTTCAAAGCAGACACCTCTGTCTCCAGAGGCTGAGCTTTTAACTGGGACTGTGGACAAGGGTACCTCCTAAGGCCACTTCTTTCCACAACAGGCTGCATCCCTGTTATGGCTTATATGCCGATGCCCACCCACCAAGCCTCATGTGCTCAGAAGAAGGGCTTTGGGGAGGTAACTCGACCATGAATGTGTGATTCTCATCACTGAATAAGTCCACTGTGGGTTTATCACTCTGTGGTAGTTCACTCCGGGTATGGCTTGGAGGGGTATAGATCCCTTTTCATCTCTTGATTCCTCTACTTTTGACCACCATGTCATGAACTGTTTCTTCTCTGCCATACTGCCCTGCCTTGGAGCCAACTGACTGTGAATTGAAACCTCTACAAACTATAAGCCAAAATAAACCTTTCTTCTTTGAACTTGTAGGTATTGGTGTTTTGTTCTAGCAATGAGAAAATAACTGATAGGACTGCTCCTCAGATAATAGTCTACTGTGTGCAGAAGCGAAGATTGAATTGTCATTAATTTATTTTTGTGTCATTGTTTTATTGCTCAATAGCAACCCTACTTTCTAGGAAACATGGTCTATATCCTCCCAGGTGCCAAACTGCAGTGGGATCCAGATACCATTGGCATCTTATCACTAGCCCCTGCACATTCCTCTTTCATGTCAATGGTCATACAAGATCAGCCCTCTCACATATGTCTCATTTTGCCTCCCATTAAGGATCATTCAGTTAGCAAAGAAGTACTGATGACCTACGGAGGCACAGTGAAGGTTCCTTATGGAGTTTATACCACATTCAGCAACAAATAATGCAGTGCCCTCTGGTTCCCTAAGTTTTGGCTGTACTACCTCAAGAGACTTCTTGTTATTAATAGTATATAGCTGTACTTAGTTGAGTCTTCTCTTCTCCTTCATTCTGCTTCCCTTCTCCATTTTGCAGAATAATGCATGACTTCAGCTGTTAATCCCTCCTTGCTTATCTAAACCCATTTTATCAGGGGCAAAATAGAAATAAAGCAACAGTGGTCATTAGGACCACCACTTTTAGAGAGCAGTTAGGGGGGAAAAAACTTTATTTCCTGTTGCTACCCTACTTACAGAACTGTGATCATCTTTCAGGCCCAGATTGGATAACTCCTCATACACATGCCTGTCATGATAGGTGGCTTTGCTGTCCATGGAGAGGTGCTGGTCACTTACTTCTCCAAGAGCCAGTGACCAGCTCCGTCTGTGTCCTTCTTATGAGTAGGCAGCTCCCGCAAAGGTCTACAGCCTCGGAGGTCATTTTCTTCTCTCAGCTCTGTGAGCTATCACCTCTACCCCTCCTGAGAACAGCAAGTAATATTCCATATGCACTCTGTAGCTTCTTGTCCTTGATCTTATCTATGTCTATTTTGAAGGAGATGCTGACCTCAGCTACTAGTATCAACACTTCTAAGCTTATGGCAATGATTTATCCTTAGGTTTTTTTTTTTCATTTATTCTGCAGATAAAGCAAATGTGATCAGCTTTTTTTCATGGCATTTAGAAGTAAAGAGAGACATAAATAATCAGCCACAAAATACTGAGTTAGTTTCTATAAAGGAAAATACAAAGCAGAAGGATGAGATGTCCATAGGAAGTGAGTGGCATTGGGATACGTGGGTTGAAAACAGTTCAATAGAAGCATTGGTGAAAGGTAGAGCAATAGGAAAGTGTATCCAAGGTAGAACTCTACAAGAGTATAAAGACGATACTCTCACCCTCACACTGTCCAAGAATTGAACAGAAACATATCCATGTAAACACAGTGTTTTCATATGCTCACAAATATGGAGAAGTAAAGTTATTTTGGGATATCTTATTCTCAAAAGCTTTCCACTATGGGTTTTTCCCCTTGGCTAAAGTGTCCTTTGGTCACATCTTTTTCAGTTTTGTTTGATGAACATTTGTTGACAGCATTAAACAAATCAAGGGAGAAAGGATACATTTTTGTTCTATACTTAGTGAGATGGAATATTTCTCTTATCCCTAGTATATTTTTTCCTTGAATAACAAGAGTTTAAAATCCTTATTTCAACCCAATATTTTTGTTCTAATGATAAAGAGAGTTTTAATTATGGGGTTGGGATGAAATTTTCATGAGTCAAAGCATTAGGTGCTGCTCGCAGAGTATGAAAAGTCACAGACCTGTCACTTAAAAAATGTGGTCTTATGTAAAATAACTCAAAAACAGAAACATGAAATGATATGTTCATGTTTGCTTTTGTTAGGTAAAATATTATCAATGAACTTTATGGGGATTTAGAAAAAGAGCCTACATTATTAGTAGATGAATAGATGATAAATATGTTTATATTGACATATTAATTATATATTTATGTATTTCCATTTGTACATCTAAAAGACAGATTTTAGTAATATAATCAAAATATGAATATCATAGCAAATTCTTTAATGTCAAATATTGAGTCAATATTGAACTGCCCCAACTACCACATGTATATTTGTTTCATATATGTAAATTCAAAGAAGATACAATCTTTTCCCAGAAAAAATACATTTTTTTCACAAGAATGAAGCACACGTCAGCAGAAGGTATAAAATACTGAAGAATAGCTTGCAGTCTCTTCAGTTTGGCAACTGTAAAAAAAGAAATAGAAATATGTAATTACGTACCTTGATGTTTTTCTATCAGATTATGACAAAGTGTTTTAGATAAAGAATAAGCATAAATTATAAGGTAAATCGGTGTGGCATAGAATGTATTGTTCAAGTAAGATTTTCCCCAAAAAAGTTGGAGATTTAGAAAAGTTTAACATGTATTACCGAAAAGAATAAAGGTGCACACAGTCAGCCTACACAGGTTCCGCATCTGCAGTTTCAACCAACCTCAGCTGAAAGTGTTCAGGGAAAGAAGTGCATCTGTACTGAATGCATGTAAACCTTTCTTTGTTGTCCATATTCCTAAACATTATGTTATAACAACTATTTACATTGTATCAGGCATGATAAGTAATCTAGAGATGATTTGGAGTAGACATGAAATTTATGTAGGTTATACCCAAACACTAGGCCACTTTATGTAAGGACTTTGCACTTTCCTGGATTTGCATAGTCACCATGCTATCCTGGTCACCACGGAGTCATAAACCTAAAAAATCCCCTGAGAATACCAAGGTACATAGGATATACTGATGAAGGATACTATTATCTTGATTTTTAGTACCATAGTTTAGATTTGCCTGCTTATGAACAGTGCTTAGGTGTATGTACCATTCTAGTGTATGTACCATTTACTGCTTGATTTCTTCCTCTCAGTACTGTTCATGATATCCATTCACCCATGTTGTTGCATGTAGTTTGTCATCCTTACTGCTGAATAGTGCTTTTTAAACAAAATATAATGGATGTTAAAATGATGGCTTTGTGATGAAGTATGCAGCTGTAACGAGCTTTTATCCGTAAAATGCCATCACTAATGTTGTTACTGTAGTCTCGTTCCTGTTAAATCTAAACTCAATTCTGTTGGGTTCATGCCTTTCTCCTCATAGTTATTTTTAGTTATTTCTTAATCTTTCCAACTATTCTGTGTGTCCTCCTATTACTCATGGATATCTTTAGGTATGGACACTGGGTATCAAGACACCACTGATCCTAAAGAAATTAGGATCAGTTTTAGGTGACTACTAGATCTCCTTCTCTATTTCATGATTTCGAACAGGTTTCTTTAAGATAAAAAAAGTGTATCTCCTTTGGTACTTTGATTCTGTATAGTTTTTGGGTGATTAATAACCAAGCACACTAGTTTTATCTTAATTATCTGTGATAGAATCAGTGAGATTTCTTTTCTTATTACATGACATGATACTCACTGTTTCTCAAATGTCTGCTATTAAATTTTTGAAAGTTAATTAAATGTAAACACTACAGCATATTGGTCGTTGGTTAAACCAGGCAAGTCCTTATCGAGATAGAAGCAAAAGAGAAACTGAATGGTTTCATTCAGATTACTGTCTATTGCTCACGTTCAAAATACAGTTTCCCTTTGTTTTTACCACTTCAAGAATGTTCCCTATACTCAGAAAATCAGCCATGTGGGAATAATGTCAGATGGCCCCTCTCTGGTTTGATAACAGGGAGTGTTTCTGAATGTGAGACACTTCCCTTCCACAGGACTTCTAAGTTGCAGTCCTTACCCTGAATTCCTGACACTTTCCAGAGATTCTTTGTGGAAGTCCAGACCCCAGGACTCAGAGGTAGATGTCAGTTTCATGACAGGGCATATACCCTAGGACTTTCAGAGTTTAAGTATAGTTTTCTTTGAACATTCTTTGGAGACAATGCCAGTGTTCTAGGCACCTTAACAGAATCCTGCCTTTTAAACTGTCCCTGCCTCGGTTTATAAATAAAT
This sequence comes from Dasyprocta punctata, assembly GCA_004363535.1. Classification (NCBI taxonomy): domain Eukaryota; kingdom Metazoa; phylum Chordata; class Mammalia; order Rodentia; family Dasyproctidae; genus Dasyprocta; species Dasyprocta punctata. The sequence goes on from RJWM01002837.1 coordinate 89,030, forward strand.
ATTTCCAAAGTTTAGGCTTATTTCAAATAGTGGGTCCTATTCAAACATTTTTGCTTTCTCCAGAGGGAAAGAGTTTGGTATGTTGTGTCACTCTTGTTTTCATGGTTGTAACACTTTATTTCTTATTAATGTGAAGGCAAAGGATACTGCATATAGAGACTTATTTTTCTATTAAATTGTTTGTTTTCATATTGGAAACCTATTTTAACTAAGAAGGCACTCAATCTGTGCAGAAATATGAGTTCATATAACAAGATGGTACCTCTGAGTATAAGTCCCTACAAATACAAAATATATCTTGAGAAGTGGCATGTGGTAAGAAAGTGTTTTCTTAGACTATTTAGAAGTGGTGATATCATGCAATAATTAGTGTATGTGTGCATTTTGGGCCATTTTGTCATTAAATTTTAACAATAGTATTCTACATTCTTCTCAGATCATAGCCTATTTACCGCTCAGTTGAACAGCCAATGTCTTCACCTTTACTTTTGGTCAGTTTTCCCTCCCATTTATGGGACGCTTAGTGTCTAAGAATGGAGATTTTGTTTGTAGAAATGTCTGATTAATATAACTGATGCATTGATGGCATTATTCTTTCCATTTCTGGCTTCTTTCTACTGCAGCTGACTGTGCCTCTTCTTGTTGGTAGCTGGTCTTTGCATGTTGTTCTTAGGAACATGTATGCTATATCTCCTGAAATTCTGTGAAAATTGTTCTGGATTTTCTCATTTACTTCTCCATTGCTGTCCCTGTCATCACATCATGCTCCATGGTCCCCATTTCTTTTAAAAAGCCATCTGTGTTCCCTTCTGTCAGCTGTTCCTCTTGTCACTGTTGGTACTATTTGAGCATAAGCCACGTATTTTTACTCAAACCAGCTTGGTCCCAGAGAAGCAGAATATTGTGAATTCTTTTGCTTTCCTTTTAAATGTCGAGCTCTATGTTAATATTATTTCTCTGCTTTGTTTTCTTTTTCAGGAGACCTATCTCACTTTGTCAATCAAGATTAAATCATTTGCAGAGACAGACTGATGGACCACTTTAATTTGCTAGTAATAAGCATTTGACTCTGATAGTAGTATTCTATGGTGTTTGTTTTTACTTTCTTAGATGGTCTCTATAAAACTCTGCTCTATAAAACCATTCCTGTAAGCATACTAACAATGCTTTTGTATCGTTCATTTGAAAATTTACCCATTCAAGACTCCAGGCCCCCTACCAACTTCTCTTTTTAGCCTACCTTCCTTGGAGAGGCCTGAACTTGTGTTGGGTACTCATTAATCCTTCCTTCACCTTTAGCCCACATCAGTCTAGCTGAGATCCTCCCCGTTAACTCTTTTCTTGAAGTGGTCCCAAGAAGTTCCCTGGGTGCCCATTCCAACAGCTTCTTTCTCACCTTCTTTAACCCCATCTGTCAAAAGCACTCAACTCAGGCCACAGTCTCTGACTTCAAATCATTGTCCCTTGGCATCAGTGAACTATCTTCCTTCCTGGTTGTTCTTCCACCCTATCACTTTCTTTTTCTCTCTCTCTATTGCAGATCTCCAAAAACACTTTTTTGGTACAACTCGGGACCAAACCCAGGGATGCTGTACCACTGAGCTACATTCACAGTCCTTTTTATTTCTATTTTTTTCATTTTGAGATAAGGTCTCCCTGAATTGCCCAAGTAAGGTCCCAAACTCACAACCTTCTTGACTCAATCTCTCTTGGTGCAGGGATTACAGATGTATGTGCAAAAGCTAGTTCCCAGCTTTGTACCTTAATTCTTAAATATGATTACCCTTGAGACTCTGACCTGGACCCTCTTCTTCCACATTTTCCTCCTTTTTCTTACATTCTTAGTGCTGACATCAGTTAGCATGTGGGGCTATTATTTTTAGTACTATTATAGTTACATGTAGGGTAGGTATAGGAATGTAATGAAAATTCCTATAAACTGTCCAAGATACAGAAAATATTCATAAATGGTGCTGTGGTTGCATATTTTTAATCTATTTTTCTCATAAGTTTCTATAAATATTAGACTCAAATATTGGTTGAAAGAAAGAATAGCTGAACTTCTTTTTCTTTGGTTTCAAACATTAAACATCAAGATTTTCTATCAGATATTAATTCCCATACACTACCTCTAAGAAGGTACGTGTTTCAGTTCACATGATCTCAGTATAATCATTTAAGATAATTTCCTTTGACTCATCTACATCATTATTCTACTCTTTTGACTTCATCCATTTTGATTATTCTTAAATCCGATGTGTCTCTGAAATTTTCCCTAGTTACTGATTTTAGGGAAAAGTTGTTAGATATGTTTTTAATTCAGTTGACTTGGTGAAGGATTCCGTAAGTTAGCATATGTTTTTATTATACATACATCCCTTAGTATAATACATAGCACATAGTTAATGATTGGTAAATGTCAACTACTGCAATTTTTTTTAATTACAGCTGTTTCATAGCCTCAGAAACTCCTTCAATGAAGGATGCATTCATCTATTTATGGGCATAGTGGCGGCGATGATCTGATCTGACTTCTTTATAGGCTAGTGTTTTCAAGTGTAGTCCAAAAGCTGACTGGTTCCAAACAATTTGATCAGAAAATGGCAGACTCCTAAGGTCCACCACAATAGACTTGCCAAGCCATCACATATGGAAATGAAAGACAGGAATCTGCTTTTTAAAACAAATTTTCTGTGCTAAAATTTATGAATTACTTTTTTTATTTAATAGACTTTAAGGTGTCAGAGATACTATGTTTCCCAGAACATCTTAACATGCGGTAGCTATTTCAGTGATCTGTGAAAGTATAGACCTTAAAGAACATTGAGTCCATTGTGTCGTGTTGCTAGCAGGAAATAAGAGCCTGGCAAGAAGAATCTTCATCTCTAAAGTTATATCCTTTGCTAGTGGCACAGTTGGGGCTATGATTCAGGCCAACTGGCTCCAATTCTTGTTCCTCACTCTAAAACAAAACCCCTTCCCCACATAATGACCCACATGGCTTTCCAGAATACTGTCCATAAAGCAGTGAAGGGGACAGTACTATTATAAAACAGATGGAGAAGATGGCAGAGGAAACAGAAGATCAAGAAATAAAATAGGTGACTCAAGAAGAAGAGAATTGAGGTGTATTAAGAAGAGCAACACAGGTTTTGAGATTGGAAAGTTGAGACAGCAAGATAGGAGAATTTTTTTAAAAAAATATAGCGAGGAGAGTTAAGGTAGAAAAACTAGGATAGAAATACAACTGGGCATGTATTTGTTTATGCCACAACGATAATTGTTAGTGACTAGAGTCTTGTGTTGAAGTCCTTGATTTAAAATTATTTAACAGCTTAGCTAGGTATAAACCCAGAATACTGGTCAAAAAGATCCCGTATCCCCTTCTTGTTTCAGCATCTCCAGCTTAGATATGAACACAACAAAAACACCTGATGCAGGGTGGCCTGTTCAAATTGCTCTCATTTTCACTAGAGAACACTGCGGGCTTCAAAGAAATCCCCTCCTGTGTGCTCCAAACAAAAAACTGGCTGCCCCTGCTCATGCTGATGGCTGAGAGACATGTGACCCTGACACAGTTAAAAATAACTTTATTCTTGTAGGTTTTAAAGCTAGAAAAGTAATAACTGTGTTTTTCTACCTCTACCTGAAATCCAAACATGTCCTTCCCCAGTCACAAATTAGCTCACTGCCTACTGCCCTCTCAGGTGGTAAGCACATCCATCTTACAGGAAGTGATGAGACCTTTGGAACCATGTTACATCTCAAGAATTCCCCGCCTTTGCATGTGGAAAAATAAATTGTCAAGCTGGTTGCACTCCTAAGTTTCTTTAATTGACAGTCTTTTGTTATAGTCTTGGCCTCTTGTGGAAGAAGCTACATTTTGACTGGCTGAGGAAAGATGGAGAAAAGTAAGGTTCTGTTTCATAACTGTGCAGGAGGAAAAACAAGGCACTTAAGAAATTCATGTCACAAAAGGTGTGGTATTTTTATACAATGGAATATTACTCAGCTATAAAAAGGATAATCTTGAGGCTTTTATAGGTAAATGGAGGCAACTTGAGACCATACTCATAAGTGAAATAAATCAAACTCTCATTTATAAATATCATAGTCTCCCTAGTATAAAAATAATTAAAATAAAAAACTGAAAGAATAAGATCCAAAATGTACAATAGATACTGTAATAATGAAAGGGAAAGACAGTACTCAAAAGGAAAGGACAAGTGAGATAGGGGAAAGGAGAAGAAGAAGAAAGGAAAAGATTGTATGTAGGTAGGTATACATATATAAATGTATGTATGTATATGTATGCAAGATAGATAACTATACTACTAATCTCTGTTAGTTCCTCAAAAAGAAGTTTGTGCTGTTTGACTGTTTGATCATTTTTTATGCCTAGATCTTGTAACCTGAAAAACTACTTCTAGGATAACAATATGCAATGTATTACCTAGTGTTAATTTCCTACTATTTTTTTTAATTCTGTATCATTTATATCCTTTTTTCTGTTTTGCTTTTTAAAAGAAAAAAAGAAATTCATGTTGCTTAATGCAAAACAGTAACAGATGAATTTCAGCAATTGTGTAATTACTCTTTTAAATAAGAAAACATGTTCATTGCAGTTCTTTGGTGCTTCCGCGTGAAAACTGGAGCACTTACTAACTATTCGAAATTTGTAATGATTTATTTACATTATATAGATATTATTCTAATTTTGAAGCCAATTTTTATTTTTTTAGAATGTTATAATCCAGTTGCATACCCAGCACATTTTAAAAGATATTCAGTTCACTATTGAAGAAAATATTGTTTTCCTATCCATAACAAATAAGTTTTCAACTGTCCTTTAAAACTAAATCTGCCAGTTTTCAGTGAGTTTTACTTTTTAATAGAGTTCAGAATTTTAGGAACATAAAACTGAAATATGTGAATGTTTAAAGTTTTGATCCTGATGGAACATTTGGAATGAGTCACATTATGACTTGTGTTTAGATGTCCCCCCAAAGCCTCATGCAGTCATAGGTGGGGAGCTAGAGTATATGATTGGTTCATGGTGTAATACTGGCAGTAAGAGTGCTAGGATTAAGGGTGTGAGTGCTATCTACCCTAAGGGCAGGCAGTCTGAATACAATATAAGGGACAGAAAGAGGCTTGCTGCTAGTTACTTGTAGTTTGTCACTTGCTGCTTGCTGCCTTCTGCCTGCCCTGCTTTCCATGAACTGTTTCTCCTCTGCAATGCCCCTTTGCCATGCTACCCTGTCTTGAAGCCAGCCAATTACAGACTGAAACCTCTACAAACTGTACCCAAGTAAACCTTTCCTCCCTTAACTTGTGAGTGTTGGGTATTTTGTTTCAGCAATGAGAAAAGTAACTAAGACAAGTCATTCATCAGTTGGGATTCTATTCATCTGCACCTATAAAACACCTGTATAAAGATGGCTTAAACACACCAGGAGGCCATTTTTTGCCTGGTTACTTCTCTGCCCTCATACCTGTCTGCCTTCCATGACTAATTATCCTTGGCTGTAAGGAGAGTGGGTCACACCTGTTTTTTGACAAGGAGAAAGAGGCAAGATAGGGGACAAGGTCTGTTTTCAGTGAGTTCTCTAGAAACCCAGATGACTTCCAAGTACGTTTCACTGGCCAAACTGTGTCACATGATCACTCCTAATGTGAGGAAGATGGGGATCAAAAACACATGGTCCACCTCCTATGTTTTCCATCACCACCAAAGTCAAGGTCCTGTTAAGAGGAGAATGGACTGTGTAAGATACACATGCATAACCCTGTTCTTGGAGAGTGAGCATCCAAATTTTCAGGACGAAATTTGACTTTAAAAACTGATTCTAATTAAATCAAGATATTTTGTGTGTTATCTCCTTTTATCTGTTTTCTTCCCTAGCCTATGGCACTTTTCTCCCTATCATTAAATATATCTGCCTTGATTTTCCTGCTATATAGAAATTGATTTGAAAATAAATATGCACTTAGATATTGGTCTGTGGAATTGGAGATGGGCCCAGAAGACCGTGAATTGCTGTTATTTTTGTGAAGATGCCTTGCCATTTGTAAGTAATTGATTTGCTCTTTTTATTGTCTTCATAGTGCTTCCTTCTCTCCTATCAAAGGCAGCTGTATTCAATAAATACAGAATAAAAAGTTAAATTGTCAGTAAAGCATTGAGACAAGATAACTGGTCATTTGTTTCTGGTCATTTCATTATTCTTGGGAGGAACATGAGAGATTCCTGTTGTGATGACATGGGATGACAATTTTCTCAACAACACATCATCTCCAACCCACTGGAGCCCTTCAATGTCTGTAAGGTGGTGGGGACGAATGTGTTGAATTCCACTATGATGTCTTCCTTCCTGCCTTTACCACTGTGTGTGAGCCCTGTCCAGATAGTCATTTGGGCTCAGTGTTCTGCTACCTCAAGATGGAATTTTTAGCAATGTGCCTTTGGTTACCTTGCTTGCTTTAAAAGATAATTCTGATTCTCCCTGGCAAAAATGAAACTCAAATGAGATCATTTTTATTACTGTTCATGACAAGACCCCTACTGGCTAAAAATGGATCTAGTTTTATCAAAAAAAGTTGACTACTGGTTTTCTTCTGTTTTGTGTTTCCCTTTGTCTTTTGTCAAACGCTATTCTGAAATTTTATTGAATCATTACCCTTTACAATTTGATCCTGTCTTCAACACCAAGTTTGTATTCTCTTTTTTCATTAGTTAATCTCTGCACAATCTCCTTTCTCAAACACCAAGTAAAGTGAAGAAAACACATAACCAAAGAAACTTGCTGAGGAGAGCCTGGAATGAATTCACATTGTGGCTATTGACATTCAACCAGCAACTCCTGTGTGAGGCCCTGTATCAGCCACTCATAGGCCCTCAGAAACTGAAGGATGCTTCAACTTGCATCAGTGAAAAGATGCTTTCACTCTCTCAAGCAGAGGAGGGAGCCAAGGGAAAGGCGATGTGGAGGCAGAAGAGAGCAGACACTCGGGAGTTGGTGCAGCAGCAGGCCAGGTGGAAGGTTCCCTGTCTAACTCTGACAGGGAGGCGGGGTCTACTTGAGGTAAGACTAGATACTGGGCTGTTTGTGACAGTGAGTCTGATGTAGCTAGTTGGGTACAGGGTGTGCTCATTTTGGCCCAGGGCAGAGGTCAAAACTCTTTAGTTAGAGTTATAAGTTCCTAATGATCTGGATGCTGCCTACTCCTTTATTACTTAGCCCTTCCCCCATGCACACACACCTTATCCACAAGCACACTCACTTTTAGTCATTCTCTTCTTTATCCCCACATGCAATCTACTTTTTTTTTGTCAGCCACAAAAGAATATGGACTTTCATATTCTTCCATCTTTTAATTGGGTTCACATTTTCTCACCCTCCTGAATTTAATGACCACTTCCACCCTCATCTTATGTTCTCTCTCCCAGGTGCCTACATTAGGCCCTCAGTTTGAGATGATATTTTCTCTTGTGTACTCCCAAGTTGTCCTTGTATATCTTTATCTTGGCAATTTAGGCTTTTCTTCTACCGAATGGCAAGACTTTGAGGTTAGTGACCATATCATCTTCAGTTTCATAAACATGCATCTAATGTGGTATTTCACGCAGTGTCATTGCTCAGTACTGGACTAGTGGTTGAATTCATGGGTAAAACCAAAAGAAATTCTCTGTGTTGTCAAATTGTATGCTGGAATTTTCTGTCTGTCCAGTTGACATAATACATCCCATTTGCCAAGCCTCTGTATGATTACTTTGTTTTAATGTCTGTTTGGAATTAAATAGTGTAAGGTGGAATGGAGTAGAAGGAGTTGCTTTGGCCAGAGAGAGAAAAAAGATTGATTTTGGAAAGATTTGCATATAAGTCAACAGGTCTCTGTGACCATAAAATAGACTTGCAGTTCTTTTTTTATCTGCAGTAAGTCAGATAGATTTACTGATAGGTCAAAAAGAAATTTTCAGCATCAAACCAGCTGAACATTAAGAAAAAGCTTCAGATAATGGAGTGAGAATAAAGGAAAGATAAACATCCTTAAATCATAGACTACGCATATCATTTATGAATGTCTCACCTGCAGAACCACCTCCTTGTGTGATGCTTTCAATGGGTATGTTGGGTTTGCAGTCATAATTCTGAGCTGCAGTTTTTTGCCCTGTCCCTTTAGCAATTGTACTTCCCACTAAGATTTCCTGTGCCTAAAGAAGGGTGTGAGTTTGGGAGCTGAAGCTACACTCTTTATCCCTTCAGAATGTCAGATCCTGTCATTATATTTTAGACTGGGAACTACTCCAATGAAAGTCATTCTGTTTCCCCTCATTTGGGCACTCTGCTGTAGGTATCAATGCAATGGGCTGACTCTCCAGAGTTTATCTGTAGGGTTTGTATCACTCTCTTAGCTTTATAAAAACATAAATATATCAGGTTTCATTAGTATCAAGTGACATTTGGAGATTAGAGAATAGGAGGTCAATGATGACACGCTTTTCTAGGACACTGAGCAAATATAAGTAAGAGAATCCCTTTTTCTAAAGGATATGAACTGGGACTCAATGTGCTGTTTTCTTTGAAGATATAGAACTGTGTTGCCCAGTAAAGCAGCTATTAATGATACACAGTTTTGAATTATTGTAATAAAAAATCCAGTTATGTTGTGCTGTAGGTCTAAAATATACATCAGAGTTTGAAGATTCAGTATGACAAATAAGAATCAAAATAAAGCAGTAACACTTTTATGCTAATTACATATTGGATTAAATAAAATATGTGACTAATGTCACTTGTTTCTAGTTGTTAATGTGGCTGAGAAGGGATAAAAAAAAGTGTATTTATATACAGTGGAGTACTGCTGTACCATAATGAAGGATAAATTTGAATCATTTGTAGGAAAATGGATGTACTTTGAGACCATAAAGTTAAGAGGAATGAACCAAACATGCAAGTCTAAATATCACATGGTTTCTCTTACATGAGAAACCCAAAATATAAATAATTATAGCACAAAATAAAAGATTGGTAATAGGAAACGCAGAGATAGATCATTTGCAAAACAGCCAAGATATGAAGGGCAGGAAAGGAAAGGGGACATAGAAAGACTGAAGATGTGTATAGCGGGTACATGTTCCCACTACTCAAGATGAATGTAATCATTATGCACTGTAAACACATAAAAGTAAAAATTAATAAAGAAACTGAATGTTGTCCACATTTTATTTCTATTTGGCAGCAGTGATCTGAATCTTTAACCATTACATGGGACACAATCAAGTACACACAGTAGGAAGCCAATAAATATATCTTGAGATCTTGCCCTAGAGATAATGGTCACTGTCAATAGAATGACAGAAAATCCCCACTTTTTAACCTCTCAGATTAGGTCAACAAAGCTTTAACTCCAAGGAAAAACTACCACAGTGTAGACATCCTGCAGAAAATGTTTTACAACCACATTGATTGAACTGCTGAGAACTTTCATCTATCTTTGCTATTTTTCAAATCAGCCTGTTTTCTTTTAGCTTGCCTAACTGAACAGCTAGAGTTGAGCATGACTTCCCAAACTAGAAGAGAAGTCAGAGCTACTTAGCCTGCAGTTCCACCATATTTCCACATGGTCTGTTGATGCAGCATCTGTTGCCTTGGCCACCAGAACACCACAAGGGCCTGTGAATATTATTTGGTAACAGCAGCAAAACATCTTGGTTTTTGGCTTGATCTAAACCAACTGTATCCTGTAAGATAAAGGCAAAAAAAAAATACAGTATGATTAATTTCTGTTCATAGAATGTCAGGATGTAATTAGATTTTATTTTCTGCTTTCAACTCCTTGTACTGATGTAACTTTTTCAGGTCTGGGTTTCCAGCGCCTTCTGGGCACCCAGAATTGGCCATTCAAGTGTTCTTTTTTTTTCCTCTCCAGACATTATTTCTCCCCCTTTGATACTCTATGTGTTAAGTACCTTAAACAGCAAACTGGGTTTTGGATAGGAATGATAAGAAGAAGACTTGATGCTTAAGGTCCTCAGAAAAGCTTTGGGGAATGGGTCACCATGGAGACCTTTCTCTTCTGTTTCTAGGATTACTAGACTTGGCTTAACCCCAATGAAGCAAATAAATGATATTTTAAAATTTAAACACCATTCTTTATAATGTAGTCTAGTACTAGTATAATGAACTAACATGGTGGGGTTCTCATTAGAATTTAAAAGAACGGCTCTTTTTAGGCCTCAGAATCTGGAAAGGGATTTGGGTGTCGATAATGGCTTTATAAGTCTTAGGAATAAGTATTGTCTACTATGCAATGAACAGGGGCATTGGAGTAGAGTTTTTATTTTAAGCAGGAATAAAGTATGAAGCATAGTTAGGTGCTATAAAAGTATTGAAGAAGAGAAAAATATAATCTGTTGAAAGCCCAAATCTTTACATGTCTAAGTTAGCTATTGTAGGGATATTAGGAGATAAATAATTCTGGGTTTAGGTGGGCAGGGACCAGCAGTTGATGATATCATTGTCTTGGAGTCTATCTGCTCACTCATTTTGTTTCATATTACTCTTACGTTAAAAGCAATAGTGGTTGGATAGTCATCATCCCAACATATTCTGTGTTTTCAGTTCAAAAAGCCATATATCAAGCTGTCATTTTCCCTAAAGCTTGATGTGTTTTTTCTGCTGTGTTATATGGTGGTGCACATCGATAAACAAGATGAACTGATTTTTTTTTTACCACATAGAGTTAGGAAGTTTTGTGCATAATTTTGTACCTCGTAGTCCTCCTGCACTTGCAATGTGGCAAATATTAAGTGATTTTTGATTGGCAGTTATGAAATATTTTCCATCTATAAAGCCCAGAATTTTTGGAGCAAAACGATTAACAAAATACTTGAACACCAGAATGTTCAACATACGTAGTTTTCTTTTGTCTCAGACAAATGGCTGCATGCATGCACTCACATACAGTAAAGCATAGTGGCAGAAACAATAATATTTAAAGATGGCACAGTCAAAAATATTTGCTTAAAGTTCTTTCTTCATGTTTCTGAGTATTCACATATTTAAAAGATGTATCAGCCCAGATTAAAAATAGTGAAATAATTTACTATGTTTCACATTATTTCTAAGTTTTCCCCCACAACCTCTGAAACTGAGAGCCATTATACAATCTGTGGCATCTTAAAATCGTTATCAGCCAGGTGGCTTCATGACATAAATGTAATTGCCTGTGCAGACTGGGGCATAACTTCTCATTGTGTCATCTCTTCATTAAGATAGTTTGAATATAAGTATCCCACAAACTGCTTTCACAAAAATTATGCTGTTCAGCATGTATACAGAAAGCATGGGAATAGAGCGACATGATAAGTCTAACCGTAAAAAAGCCCTTTCATTAAGTATAAAATAAAAGTATGTAATAGTCTCTTTACCTGTTTAGTGTACATAAATAATAGTATAACAGGATAAGTCCTGCTGACTTGGATATGATAAAATGCAATCTATAAGATTGAGATCTTTGCAAAGTGAACAGAGGTTTTTCTCCATGGTATTCCTATAGGTATATTTTCCATTTCTTCATTTTACTACAAACTACATTATATTTTTTTCTACCTGGAAGCAGCATTGCTGACTTAGCATCCAAAAAGCAGAGCTCCCCTCTGGTTTTGATGCATCCAGTGTATATCCTTGGTGCCAAAGTATCAATCCACCCATGTTGCTTTGTCTGTGATCCACATTCTGTGTGAGTTTAGGGTAGGATGGGTGAGCATTACCATTGAAAATACAAATGCTCAGTGTTCAAATAGAGTCTGGGACTAAAGGAATGGAGTAAACTACTCAACTCCTCCTGTATGGCTGTGTTTTGACTTTGATGTAACACAAGACTCTAGGCAGTGGAGTTAACCAGCGTTAGACACAAAATGTAAACTAAGTTCAAAGATAGCTGGTCTTAGCCAATTTAAAGTTATACTTTTAAACCATAGGAAGGATTACATGTGCTTTGTATTTCCACACACTTTCTCGTATTTCTGCTGTTTGTTTTGGACCCTTGGGCTAGATCTCTCCTGTGAAAGCAGACATGGCGGGGTAACACTATTTCTGTCTGGTCTGTGCATAGATGTGATGTTCCCCAGGAAAAGATGAATATTTCCAAGAGCAATACATCTAAGAAGAAAGACTTTCCAAGCTAATCTCCACTATCAAGAAAAGACATCAAAGCAAAAACAATCTAGTATAATTCAGTTTTAGTTTATTATAACACTACAGATCCACATTAATTGTACATTCTGAAAATAGAAATTTTATAATTTTTATGTGTACATTTACTTTCGCCATATTTTTAGAAATTACATTATGCAAAGTCCATCCAAGTCCATCTTACTAATTCTGCTTCCTCTCATAATCCTTTTCTTTTCTTTCTTTCTTTCTTTTTTTTTTTTTTTTTTTTTTTTTTTTTTTTTTTTTTTTTTTTTTTTTTTTTTTTTTTTTTTTTTTTTTTTTTTTTTTTTTTTTTTTTTTTTTTTTTTTGTGACTCAGGTCATTTGTTTGTTTGTCTGTCTGTTTTTTCAGTACTGAGGAGGGAGCCCAGGACCTTTATACTGAGCTACATCCCCAGCCCTTTTTTATTTTTATTTTGAGACATGTTCTCACTAAATCCCCAGGGCTGGACTGAAGCTTGCAGTCATCCTGCTGTGGAATCACTGGAGTAGACCACCATACCTAGCTTTTGTTATAGCTCTTTCATCACACATATGTTCATAATTTTAATTTTCCAGTTGAAAATCAGACTATTTTTCCTCATTTTGCCTTAAGTTGGTCTTTAATTTTTGTTGAGGTTTTTTTTTGTTTGTTTGTTTGTTTAACATGAACCCTGTATATGGATTTACTTTTTTCTGGATTTTGCTTCTTATCTGTTTCTCTGTTGTTTTGTTTGTTTTGACACTCCATCTTCATTCTCAGCTTTTCTATGTCTCTGTCATTTTCTCCATTGCCCAAGATTCATTCCTTTCTGTAGTTTAGAGATTGTTACATTATAAATGTCACCTAGCAAAATCTGTCTCTGATTCGGAGACTGTATGGGATACATTGTGGTAAAATGGTTTGTTGCTATGAAAAGCTAAGTGATCTTACATCCAGCCTTTCACTTCTCCATATTACTAAGATTTTCATTCAATGCCATATTAAAATAATACCAACTTTTGTACTGTACAGCTTTATAAAGAAACATTTTCTGTTATGTTCCTTGGGTTTTCTCTTCTACCCACCCTGTTACTCCAAAAGAGCTGCAGAATTATGTAAAATGTATTAGTGTCCTATAAAAATGAATCTAGTATTCTTTGAGATTTTTCTAAATGAATATCTCAATGTTGATTAAGGTTCTTTAAAACACCTGCTGATATTCTTTATCAAGATTTAGTATGTCTGCCTTAGAAGTTTTGTCTTAAGAGAATGACTTTTTTGATTATAAAACAAATAATTACACTTCTTTCCACTTTTTCTCCCATGCATCATGGCTTTTACTAGTTGTATTATTTTTGCATTGTCAGGGACTATGATACATGCATTCTGTTCCACAACAATGCTTTCTTCAATGGTTGAGTTTAGTCTTCTGTACATTAATGGATCTGATGGCTATTTCAGATACTTTAACCACAACCCCTTCATTCAGGAATCTTTATTTTTAATTATTTTGGATAAGCTGGATTTTATCTTTCTAAAGAAGTGACAAGGGTGCTACATATAATTCCTGTGTTCCTTTACACTTGAGATTTTCTACCTCTTATATTTATACTTGAACTTTATCTCATAACTTTGCGATTGTTTCATTGGCTTCTACTAATGAACATTGTCAGGGAAAAGTTTGAAGCTAATCTGATCCCCTCCCCCACTGCCCTTGCTAAATGACTCACTTTTATTTGGTCTGAATATTAGAAAAAATATTTTACATTTAACTTTCAACAAGTTAGCATATATTTGTATTAACTTACATAAATCTATAAAATGTATCAGTTCAATTTTTAAAATTTGTTTTCTCCCACATCTAAATATTTTATGAAAGGTAACGCTATGCAATACTGCAACCATTGTCGAATTCCTATCATCTTGTTTTGTAAGCCTATAATGTTATTGTATTGAATTTGTTGTTGTCATTTGTCTCTTTTGCTTTTTGTCATTCTTTTCTGTCTTTTTTCTCTTAAATAAAAAAATTGTAAGTATTTTATGTTCCTTTTATTGGATTCTTTTCTGTAGACTTCAGTTACCTTGTGGAATTATGTTTGTATTCCATTGTTATCCTCTTTCTCATTGCTTCAGTAATTTTGCTGTACCACCCTCCCCACTCTTTGCATTTACTGTTAGTCTTTTTTACTTTACTTTTAACTCTGAGAAAATTGTTTAACTTCCCTGGGAATATACATTGAACTGAGATTTTTTTATTCTAAATCTGTTCATTTTGGTCTTTTTAAAATAATTCCATTCAAAGAACATAATTGATTTTGATAAAATATAGAATGCAGTTGAAATTTTAAGATCTGTCTAAAAATTTTTCATAGGCATTTATATTCTATAATATTAAGTGAAATTAGATATTCCAGTAGAGATAACACAATGTGAAGATGCTCAATGAGGTTTTTCTTAGATTCACAAGTAATCCCAGTGCCAAGAAGCACAAAATAAATAAGAAAGAGAGAGAGAGAGAGAGAGAGAGAGAGAGAGAGAGAGAAAGAGTGAGAGAACATAATATTAATAGTAACAAAACATAGTAATGAAAATACTAAAGCTCTTTGGTGAGCAATTAGCTCCTAATGCAATCAGAAATTGTACATTTTCTCTATTGACCATTCCTTTATCTCTTTTGCTGTGTCTTACTCTTCTTGACCTTTGAGTACTATGTTTCAGCATGTAGGCCTTTTAGTCTTAGGTTTCTAATTATGTGACTTTCAAAGCTGCCTATGTGCCTCAGACTCCCAGATTTATATCTTCAGTACTGTGCCCCTTCCACTGCTTTAAATAGTCCTGTGTAGTTATCCGGTCTCCAGTTTCCATCTGTATGTCTAGTAGACATCCCAAACATAACATGACCCAAACAAACCAAAGATTCCTCTTTGTTCACCCAATGTTTTCTACTCCCAATTGTATTATCTTCAAAAAGAAGTAGTCGATCAGCCAGGTGTGGTGGTGCACGCCTTTAATCTAGCACTAGGGAGGCTGTGGTAGGAGGAGTGTTCTGAGTTCGAGGCCAGCTTGGGCTACAACGTGAGCACAAGTCTGGCCTAAACTACATAGTGCGACCCTGCCTCAAAGAACTAGGGCTGGGGGTTTGGCTCCGTAGCTTAAGTACCTGTCTGGCAGGCTCAAGGTTGTGAGTTTGATCCCTGGTGCCTCTAAAACAAAAAAGAAATAGTCGATCTACCTAGCTGCTCAAGCCACAAATTTTGGAGTTATACTTAATTCTTCCCTTTCTTTTATCCTTCCCATCTAATCAACCAGCAAAACCTGGCCTGTGGCTTGCCCACAAGCCACAATCCGCAGGGTAGTACCTGGAGGGGGAATGGGAATGAAACAGGGACAGGAGGAGAGAGAAACGGAGACAAGATGAAGGGTTCCAATCAAGTCTCGTTTTATTGAAAGGCGTCTAGGGCACTTATAGAAGAGGGGGTGGAAGCTGTCATCCTGTGGGGAGTGTCATTTCCGGGTTAGGCTGGAGAGGATCATGGGAAATGTAGGCTGACACACTGGATGCCCACAGGCGAGAGGGGCGGGGCGGCAGCTGTGAAGCTTTACCGCTCTCTACGTCTCCTCCCTTTTATTTTATTACATTAGGATTATGGCAGGCCCTGGGAGAACAGTGCCTGTCTTAGGTCTAGGACTCTCCATATGAACCCAATCATGCCTTACCCGTCATGGGCATGCAGGACGGCAGTTGGTCCTGTGCCTGTCTTAGGCGACTGATGGCGTAACATATGTGTCCTAGTTGCCCGTCTCTAGCTGCCTGTCCAGTGTCTCAGGGCACTTGGTCTACAATATCATTTGGGCCATTTGTGGGAGTTAGTTCCCGAAAGGTTTATTGATCTGCCATCTCCAACTGATGATAATATACCTGAATGGGCTTAGCCAGGAGCGTAATATTATCATCTTATCTAAATATCAAACATATTAGAACATAAAATAGAACCATTGTTTTTTTAAAATCACCATGGATATTCTGACATTTGAATACCTGTAGAATGTTAACAGTTATATATTTTATACAGAAAACTAGGAAACAAAACCATACCTAATGCTATAGCATGACAATTATGATGACATTTTTTAAACACACTTGAATTTGCATATTTTTTAACATAAGATATCCCCTTTTTGATCAATCATTCCTATCTAATACATAAAAACTTTTACCTAACTTGTTGACATTTAGTGTGATGTACATCTCAAAAGTTTTGTTATAGAGACCTGAATCCAAAACAAAAGTTTGTTACCATAAGCAATCTGTTTTACATTTTTAAGACCTGTACATCTGAAGGTATGAGTACTTAAATATATCATGGGGCTAATAACAATCTTTTATAGACACTTGAACACTCTGTATGGGCACTTTTAAATCAAAAACCTTATTGTATTATTTCATTTGGTGATGACCAATGTGAACATATTTCAACAATATTTTATATAACTTTAGTTGGGGTGTCTCTCTTAAGGCTATGAAGATCATTGGGGCCTCCAATCAATAAACAAGAACTGGTTTAAAATGTTACCAGGCAGCTGCTTTCTTATTTATCAAATGGAGTCCTGTCCAATAATCTCCCCACAAGGGCTTTTGTTTATTCATCTTAATAATTTTTGATAACTTATGAAAAACCCAATTATAACATTTAATGTATTATTTTTGAACAATGAGAGACTCTCAAGGTATGATAAAACAATAATATATATTACTTTTACATAACCAATTTTAGTAACCTTTGGACTAACTGGGAACCCAGGTGAAAGCATGCTTTTTAAATCTGTTACCCAAAATAAACTGTGATTAAATGATCCAAAAATGTAAAAGAAAAAAAAGGAAAAAAGAAAAGGAAAATTATTGAGCTCAAAATAAAAAGGAACAGCTGTTTACAAAATGGACAAATGGACAAACATGGACAGACAATCTGTACAGATGTGAACATAGAAACAGAGTTGTTGGTGTCTATAAGAACTCTCTAAGTTCCCGGGGGCTATTTATATATTTGTATCATGTCCCTTTGCTGAACTAGCTCACTTCTTACACCCCATGTCCGAGGGGTTGGAACACCTGTCACCTCTAGCATCACATGCCCTCAGGGCATTTTTTAGGTGCTCGTGCCACTTGGGCACTCCTGTACGGGAACTTGTAATTTTGGCTCCACAGATGTGAGCAATCATTAGCTCAACTGACTCCAACAACACCTTAACAGACTGGACAAACAGACAAACAGGTACACAGGCAGACTGACAAACATCTTAACACAATCAGAGTGCACTCGAATATATTTTAGCCAAATTGAATTATGCTGATTTTTTACAATTGTAGAATTTGTAGTTATAAATAGACTAGTAGTCAGATTTGTTGTAGGTCAATTAGCAGAGATCTCTTATAAAAGAATTTTGGAAAGGACAAAATCTTATCTATAATTAACATAATTTTTTCATAGGATTTAGCATATATTGTTATCTATTTAGACTTCTGGTTTTATTGTTTGTTACCATCTTTTGGGCATCTTGGGTCAATTGAGTTTGACTCTAGCTTTATCCGTTTCTATCGGTTGTGGTGTGGTCTCCGAGGCATCACTATCATAGGACTGAGCATCTGTTTCTTGAGAGGTGGAATCGCCTTCTTCTCTGGGTTTGGATTTATGATACAGCCGGTACACATTGGCACTCAGATAGGCCATTTAGCATTTCCTGGAAAAACATAAGCATACCCTCGACCCCAAATTAGCACTGGACTGGGTGCTTTGATTGTCCAGTATGAAGATGTTTTTAAAGGACTCTTCTTAGCCTTAATTTGATTGCATTATCTTTCTGCTGCAGTCTTTATTAGAATTTTAAAATTTTAAATAGTATATACTGCCAAGTGAAATCAATTATGAGGTGAACTCTCCCTTTTGTTTTTTGAAATTTAAATTGTGAGCATATTTAACTATTTTTAGACCTGAAGATTTTAAGGAATTTTTGTGGTAAAGTATAGAGAAAAAACTGCATTTTGTTTTTAGGCACCTTGGGCTTTTTCTTGCTGTCGAGACACATAGGTTGTGCTCTTGTTCTGGCCTGGAGGCCTCGCTATTGTTGGGAATTTGAGCAACTGTGCGGTGTAAACTTTTGATGCATAAAGCGTGCGTGTAGGTGATGAGAAAAACCAGATTGGCTTGGGCTCACCAGAGCCATGTCCCACTTTTTCTGAACCATGTCCTGTCTTTTGGCCTGGGCTGAGTGCTGCCGATGGGGCAGCCACTGAAAGGCTTCGCAGGCCCCGGGGGAATTTGCTGCTCAGCACACAGGAGGCAGGGCTGTAAATCTCAGCTCTGCAGCATAGACCTGCCTCACAAGCCAGGCCAGGCCCGCTCAGGGGAAGTTTTCTGTGTCTTATACCACTTACATGTATTTTTAAAGGCAAAATTTTGAATTGGTTTTAGAACCTGATGACTAGAAATCAAATTTTGGGATGTCTCTCTGACCCGTTGAAGGAAGTCTCCTCCACACCCTTGTGGCTATTATTCTAAATTGATCACGAATTTGTAACTCAAAAGCAAGTCAATTTGCATGTGGAAGTAAAGATAAGCTTTGCATCCCTCCAGGTTAAATCAATTTAGCACTTTTACAAGGTTGAGAAACATTGCTCACACCTGTAGTTGTCCCATCTAGAAGCCATGCCATAGGCCAATGGCGCTAGGCAATAATTGAAGCAGTTGTTTCTGTGTCTAAAAGCCCTTTAAATGCCCCATTTTTTTTTTTTTTTGTAGAAAGGGAAGGGGTTTCTCATAGGCCTGTTTTTAATTGGCCCTAGAGAAGAAGGGAGTTTCAATGCTCCACGCTTTACACCTGATGAAGCCAATATCAATACACTCCAGTGACTATTGACCTATACCAATGCACTTCTCCCACTAGTTGCGTGCACATTGAGAAGTGTCCCCTCGCCCTCAATCTCTTACCCCGTCCATGTTCTGGCGCCATATTGAGTGACTGTAGTTTTTAATTTTTTTAGGGCAGTCACTGTAAACGGCGTATGAGTCTTGACTACCTGTGGGGCCGCTGGCGGAGCAGCGCCATCTTGTGCAGCACCATTGTGTGGGGGCAAGGTTGCTTCCGTCACTGGGAACACCATTCTAAGGGCACCACGTGGCAGACCGGAAGCAGGTGCCATTACGGAGGCCGAATTAGAGGGACCTATTTGCAAGGTTTGAAGTTGAAAAAGGAGCCTCTGCTTTTCTAGTCTTTCTTGTGCAAATTGTCTTTGCAACTCACAAAGCTCAGCTTTTAAAGTTAGGAAAGCAGAAGATGAACCAGAAGGTTCCTGGGGGTCAGATTGGGGCTTGACCAATAAAGCAGGAGCTACAAAAGGGGGGTTATGATATTGGGCAGCTTCCTCTGCCAATTGAGACCAATCAACCTCTTAGAAGTCGGAAAGGTTAGGGTATATAGATGAATGAAGAGGGGGCATAGCGGCCCCAAGTTCTAGGGAGCGCCAGGAGCCATGCTGAGAGGCATCGCCATTTTGAGCATCCTCGTGTGCCTCAGAAAGAGGAAATGGCGGCAAGTCGCCGTTTTGAGGAGGCTCCAGGATATCCAGAGTCACTGAGCCAGGGGGACTGGGTTTAGGGGTAGGATTGCAGGAGGAGCGTAATGCAGCCTCACCCTGAGAAACCGTCTCATTAACTAGGGGATCTGAATGATGTTGGGTGAGCAATTCTGAAATTAAAGTCCAATAGGCAAAAGCGGTCACTGGAACCTTTTCGGGACCAAAGACCCTATAAAAATCCTGAAGGGCATTTCCCACTCTTTTCCATAGTTTAATGTCAATGGAACCCTCTAGAGGGAACCAGGGGCACACTTTATGTATAAATTGAAAATACAGTAATAAATCTTTAGTCGTAACCTTAATTCCTCTCACCTTGAGGGCCTTAGTGAGGCCACTAACAAACAACTAATATTCACTTAATGCCTGACCCATGTTAAATACAAAATGCTGTTCACTTACCGTGATTCTGGCGGGACCTAAGGCAGCGGTCTGCGCAGATCGCAGGGACAGAGTCTCGGAGATCACCTTGGCCAAGGCTTTTCTTCTTACGAACGGTTCCTCATTGAATCCCCCATACCAGGAGCCCCATGTCGGGCGCCACCTGTGGCTTGCCTGCAAGCCACAATCCACAGGGTAGTACCTGGAGGGGGAATGGGAATGAAACAGGGACAGGAGGAGAGAGAAACGGAGACAAGATGAAGGATTCCAATCAAGTCTTGTTTTATTGAAAGGTGTCTTGGGCACTTATAGAAGAGGGGGTGGAAGCTGTCATCCTGTGGGGAGTGTCATTTCCGGGTTAGGCTGGAGAGGATCATGGAAAATGTAGGCTGACGCACTGGATGCCCACAGGCGAGAGGGGCGGGGCAGCAGCTGTGAAGCTTTACCGCTCTCTACACTGGCCTACTTTAGAATATGTGTCTCTCTTGAGCCTTCCTCTCTAGTTAACTGTTACTCTACCACTCCAAGCCACTATCTTCTCTACTGGAGACCCTGGTGTTGCTACTTAACTTATTCTTTCATTCCCATTTTCATCTTCCATTCATTACAATCCATTTTATAGACAGCAGGCCAAAGAATCTTTAAAGAATCAGATCTTACTTTCCTATTTATAACTATGATATGACTTGAGTAAATCAAAATTTTATTAATGCAGATTTTAGAATAGATCTGAATTCATGTTGTAACTTAACAGATCCTAAACCATCTAGTGAGTCCCTTACTGAAATCCTCTTTTGGCTTCTCTCTTATCCTTCAGCACCTTACTGCCTCTTTCAGCCACATTGGACCTCTGTATATCCCTTAGGCTATCAAGATTTCCTTTTAGGGCCTTGCATTTGCTTTTCCCTCTTATTTTCTGTTAGCTTCCTGTCTACCTTTGCCCTGAAGTACAAAATATGGTTGACCACTGGCTTTCAGACACTAACCCAGTACCCCTCCTTAGTCACATTTACCTTAACCACTCAGTCTAAGTAGACTCTGCACCCACTCATCCACCCACTGTTCTCAGGCCTTGGGTTATATACATTAGGCCTAAGGTCTCATTGCATTTGTTATTATTTGGGCTTATCTTGCTCACTGCCTCTTCTTTCTTCACTATAATAGAAGCTTCAGAAGAGTGTGTACTTCTTTTGTTCCTGCTGAATATCACTCCAGTACCTGAAACTTAGTAGGTGCTCTATAAAAATGAAAGAATGAAGGCATGAGTCTTTAAAATGTGTTTTTGTTTCCTAAAAAGAAGCCTACCAATATGATGGAAAGTTTTATAGAAGCTCAGAGGAAGAAAATGAGTAATAACTTAAAATTTTGCTGTTTCATCTTAGTAGGGTTAGTTTGTGGAAGTTGCAGAATATACTTAATAAGAAGGTATAAACTTTTACATATATATGTAATTCTTTTTTATCAAAACAGGAATGTAACCCCAAGGGTGATGGCAAACTCTAGTAATCCCAGCTATTCAGGAAGCTGAGGCAGAAAGATCGAAAGTTTAAGAGTAGCCTGCGCAACAAAAAGCAAGGACTCTGTCTCAAAATAAAACGGGCTAAGGCTGTAACTCAGTGATAGAACACCCCTGCGTTCAACCCTCAGTCCCACCCATCCAAAAGAGGAAGAGGTGTAATAGTCATTTTAGAGTTTTCCTGCAAAAGAACCAAGTCTCTAGGTCTGTTATCTCCATATGTGTCTCAGCCCTTGTCCACATTCTTCAATACTGTTCTAGTTTTGTAAACCTGTACTCTGTAT
The DNA here is from genome assembly GCA_004363535.1 of Dasyprocta punctata. NCBI lineage: Eukaryota > Metazoa > Chordata > Mammalia > Rodentia > Dasyproctidae > Dasyprocta > Dasyprocta punctata. The sequence goes on from RJWM01002837.1 coordinate 111,023, forward strand.
GTCCCAGTAAAATATCTCAAGAAGTCTGTGTAGTGTTACCAGTCCACTATGATGGCAGCCACCCTAGGTTTGATGATTAAAATAATGAAGTTACTTATTTAGTTTATAGAAAAAAAAGCATACAGAATTTCTCCTCTCATGGGTCATCATGAGAGAACTTATCTTCAGAATACTATGTGCAGGTAAAAGTTATGTCCATAAATTCTTGTCATAATTGGCATCAAGGCACACTCACAAAAATGTGTGATGAGGACTTTATCATAAAAGATACAGTTTCTTTTATTAAAGAAGTGTAGTTTTTCTTCAGAAATTTAGAAGCTCAATGGACTAATAAAAATGTATTATAATACTTTGCACATTTTGAGGGAAATGCAGACACTTGCAGTCTTACAAGTTATCTCTGTGTGACTTGTCCTGCTTTGCTAGGGTGGTTTGATTAGCCATCTGAGGAAGACGTCATAGTTTAAAATGGATTTCACTTCCCAAAAGGGATTAGTTCTGGACTCACAGAAGCACAGAAAATCTTGGAGAAACCTAATGAAATAAAACATTTCTGCACCTATGGCTTGGGGAATATTTGTCAACTAGAGTGCCTATAAAAGTCTCTTTCCTTGCATATAGGAGACAACCACATTCTTTCATATACATAATGAAATGCTTGTTTTCTGGTCTCTTTAGAAGTTCATTTATTTGGCACTGCTGCCCCATCTGCCACACTACTATTTGTAGAGGGCTGGGGTCATAGTGGAGGAAGGAAGAAGAAGTGAAGTGAAACATGTTTTCCAGAGTGCAGTCATTCCAGTTCACTGAATGATGCCCAGGGTGAAGTAGTGGTCACTTGACCATCCCTGTAGAGTGTTACTTCTATATGCAGGCCCTTTAAAACTAGTGTAGTCTATAAAAGTTTGTGACTGATATAAATATCTAATTTGAAGAAATTCTGCTTGTGCTGTGTATTCTTTTGATACTGAAAATCTAAATGGGAAACCAGACAAATGTTTATTAGCTTCCTTGGAAATTCAACAATAAAACTTCCTGAAACTGCCGACGTGGGCATGAATGCTCTTTAGAGCTGCAAACAGCTACTTTAAATCTCTGCAGTCTCTAGTAAAAGACAAAATAATTTGCTGTATCAGAAAGAGAATGGTTTAGACTGTATATTGCTGTAAGCATATGGAGACATTTGGAAATTTGTTACAGAGCAGCTTCAGCCCTATGTAGAGACGTGAAAAGCTGGAATGGAAAGTGTTTGCCATGGCAGCAAAGTGTCCATGGAATTGGAGGTTTGGAAGGCTTCTGAGAATGCCTTGCCTTTTTTAACAACTTTATCTGAAATCCCTGTGACTTTCCAAAAGTTGAAGATTTTTACTCAGATATCCAGTCTGTACATGAGATCAGCTGAAGAGCAAATTTTTAAAGAGTATTAAAAAAAAAAAAAAAAAAAGCTCTTCAAACTTGCTTTTTCTAAGCTTACCCTCCTTTTCTCTTTGGTTGAGCCATAAAGCTTGAAACTCTGAAGCATGTGTGTTTTCTTCATTGTTCTGCTGAATTTTTACCTGGCATCTTCTGTCATCTCCTGGCCTGTGAAGTGTCACACTATTTTATCTTTTAAATCAAATGCTTATGTGGAGTTTGAATGGAAATTTCCAACTGAAGAAAACCACTTGGATTGATATTCAGAGGAGTTTTATTTTCAGTGAATTTTTTTTCAATTTTTATATTTTGTTAGTACAAGTTTGCAGTGCATACTGATTGCATTCCTCATAGGGAGTTGGTACCCATACATAGCACATCTTATTTCTTTTTCCTTCCTTCCCCACTCCTCCAGACAGATTTCTTCTATGTTGTCTCTCTTCCTCCATCTCTTGGTTCCTTTTCCATTTGCAAAGGATCCACCTTCCTATTTCCTAGTATCTATCTTTTATTTTGCTCTTTATTTAGATTTTGAGTTTTTCATGTCAGAAATCATGCAATATTTAATCTTGGATGTCTGATTTATTTTCAGTGAATTTTAATAACTAAAAACTCTCTTTTCTTCTTAATACCCATGTACCAGGATACTAGAAATATTTAAATTCTGGGTGTGCATGGTTTCAAGTACCTCTGAAGTGAGTAAATCAAAATAAACAATGATCAACTATGACAGCTGGAAGGCTGACTTGGAGGCTTTGAGCTAGTGATTGCATGTTGTTGCTTTAATCACTGAAGTACTAAATTATTTCAGCTATGTGTTTCTTGCTTCTATATTTAGATTTATCAGTATTTGAAGCAATTGTTAAAGAGCTGTAAAGTGGTGTCAAAAACTGGGTAGGTTATCCAATTCTAATTTGTTTTCACAGTGTGAGGTTGTTAATAGACTAATAAGCTAGTAGGAGAAGAAATAATGTGTTTATGATCTAAAGACACTATTAAAATTGTAAATGAACAGCTTAGCATATGGCTGTGATGAGAATAGAAACAAAAACTGGAAGAAAAAAAACAACAAAAACTAAGGATGCCTGGTTTGTTTGGAAACATTGACAGAGAGTAAGGTTAATGAGAGGTGAGCTGGAATCTTCCTGTGTTCTGGAATATTCTCCCTGTTTTCTGATTCTTTCCATGATAGTGCTAGGGGCTGTGCTCTACTGTTTCCCTGTGTAATAGTACACATTTCCAGTTACTAATAATGTGTATCTGTATAGATTAGGCCTGGTTTCCGAAAGAAAATGGAAAGAGGAAGTCCGAGAGATCAATCCAGTTAGGGATCTGTTATTCTCAATTCTAGAGGACTATTTTGCAAAAGGCAGGGAGGGCATCTGAGGGTGCCTCTCTGTTTCAGCTTTTTGCTCTCTCCTCTTCATTTGCTCTGCCTGCTTGTCTCTGTGCAGAGGTGTAGCAACACTACGTAGTAATTCCAAAGCTGTCTGTTCAGTAAACTAAGATTAATGAGAATTAAATCCCTGACTGATTTTATTCTCTCCAAAACTAGAGAAAGACGACCTTTGATTAAAGTTGAAAAAATAAAGGTTTGGAAATGTTTCCCTTTAAATATTAACATTGCCCATTGAAGGAAGCAGAAAACTATAATAAAGAAAAATAAGCAGCAAACATATCTGGCTGACATTTCTGCTAATGTCACCCAAAGGAATGTTGCTACAATCCATCCCTTGGACATAGGACAGAGAGATGAGGAGTTTGTCACAGCACCAAGCAGGGAAAAAGACAGCATCAGAAGTGATTTAGAAAATAAATAAACTGCTCTTTGAAGATATCTTTAGAGAAAAGATTATTGCAAAGTATGATAGTTGTAAAAACTTTTACAGCAAATCGAGATTTGGGTGATATCACTCCTACCATTCTTAAAGGATTTTGAGCATAACTATGCTATGCCTTTGGCAATTATAGATAACTTGAAAAAGTACTGTTGCTTGTTCCACCTGATTTTTATTTCAGAAAGATGTTACCACAACACAAGCCTAGGAAGAAACAGCCTCTGCTATCAGAAACCAGACAGTAACCTTTGAGGGAAGGTGGATTATTCAGCCAGGAGCTTGGGTATGGAAGGACCCTCTACAGCATGGGCCAGAGACAAGGCCAGCGTGTAAGCCAAGGAGGAGCCTTCATCACTCGTGACCCCTCAGTCCTGCATTAAGAAACATTTTTCTTTAATGATAAGTCACACACATTTCCTACATGTCATACCCATCACAGGCCAAGACACTAGAAATTCATCCTACCTGTTTTCTTTACTCCTCTTATTGTCAGTGAGAGTATTCTTCACACAATATTTTATTTGTTTTTGTCCAATAAATTGTTTAATTTTCACTCTATTATTTTAAAGTTAGGGAACTAATGTTGATTGGTAGTACATAGAAATTTTAGTTTTAAAAAACAACCCCAGGAGCTAAACTTATGGAGCAGTCACTCGTTCTTCTCTAGTTATTATTCTAAGTATTGGATGTATATTAATGCATTTAATCCTCATGATACCCCTATAGCATGGTTATTATTGCTGTCCTTTTGCAGAGGATCAACCAGACCTAGAAAGTTTGAGTGATTTGCCCACATTCACACAGTTAGCTTGCAAGCCTGAAACGTGAACCGAGTCACCCAACTTCAGAGTTATTTTTAACCTCTATGCTGTACTCTCCTAGTAGACCAATGATTAGCCTCTATGTTAGAAACATATTTTCAAAATCATAACTCATGATTAATTTATTTGCAGATATACTCTCCAACTATAGCTACAAATGTTCTTGGCAAGCGCAAAACAATTGCAATGTTCTAATGGAGTTCCTCAATCTATATGATTTTCTTAGTAATCTTGGGAAAAAATACCTTGACTCTTTACCTTGCTTATCATATAAACTGTTAGTTGCTCATATAAATAAAAGATTTGGAGATAGAATACAACGGTGTCATTCCTATATGGTAGATATCCATCTGACTAATTTGGGCAGTGTTGCAAGTCCAGAATTATCTAGAGAAGCATTGTTAGAAAGTTTTCCAATTCAACCTAATAGTCCCACACTTCTTGTCCCAGTTTTTACAGCCTACCTGTGGTTTCACTAGTGTTCCGCTTCCTTTAACAGGTTTTTATTTTTTTTTCCCCTCATTTTTCCACCAGGACTTCACTAGGCTGGTTGGAAATCAAATAAATGCTTGTTTATTTTTATAAAGAAGAAAAGTAAAATGAAATAAGCAAGGATGAAATTCCATTGGCAAAAATTAAATAAAACTAGGCAGCCAGCAGAGCAGAGATTTTTGAAAACATGTTAGAGTCCTCACTGCATAAATATTGTCATTTCGACAACACTGTCTAATCTTCATTGTACTTTCAAACTACTCAGAAATACTTGCCCCTTCCCATTTTTCTCGGTAATAGAGACTTCTGGCAGGGGCAATATGAAACACTTCTTTCTTTGTGTTATGAGCTAACTTCTAAACAAATCAGAAAATTTCATTTTCAGTTGCGTTCTCTCTGCCTATCATAATGTGGAATGAAGAAAGTAATAAGATTTATTTCTAGAGGATTTTTACAGATTGTAAAATACTAAAAACCTGTAGGCATGCACATTCAGTATTTTCCTGAGTCAATTAACCAATTACTATTTCAGTTGGTTCTTGTATATGTTCTTGTTAGTCTTTAAAAGTGGAACTGTTGGGTTCTGAGAAATGACTCAGATACCCTGGAGCTGAGAAGCGTCTGATTGGAGAAATGCCAAGCATCCTCATACTGGTAGCTCCTTAAAACAGGGCAGCTGCAGAACTGAGCAATACAGAGGCTTTCCTTCCCTCACTAAGACCGTAACTTTACACACCACTCACAGAGCCAGCTACAGGAGTATCTGTGACATTATCTCACAGTTGTGTTTTCTGACCACTGTTACACGAGTTAGTTAATTGCTTTGCTTTGTAAGTGCTTATGCCTTAAACGGAATTAGTGTTGTTTAGTTTCACTAGTACTGCCAGGAGACATTCTGATCCTCAGTGCCTAGGATCCTTGTGTTTAGATGTTTGCAATGTGCTTTGCATGAAGTTGAAAGCTGGGCAACAACTCTTTTCTAGGTGTATCTCATAGTGAGCAGCAGTAACACTCTTAGGAGATTTCTGTCTGAAACACATTTTGTAAGTAAATGAAAATGGATTTAGGGGACTCACCACTTAGTGAAGTTCTACTGTAAATTTACCTGTAAGATGAAGTCTTGCACTTATGCAATGAATTCTATGTCGTGTCACATGTGAGAAGGTGGGGTGCATGTGTAACTCAGGTATTTTATCGTGCTAAGGAATATCCTGAATATGGAACTAAAGTGGAACCTGTTAATCATAGAGGCAGAGAAGTATCTCGACAGGGTGACATGTCATTTCTCTTTTTATAGCTGCTGTTTCTTAGATCTGAATTTTCCAAAGAATTTTGAGGATGACAAAGGAGTGTAGCAGGTATTACTTTCTTGTGGTAATGCCCTGAACTTCTCTTTGCAGAATTACTTGTTCTTATGATTCTTGCAGAATTATTTGTTCAAAATTGTTTGTTCTCTAGCTTGTCACCTTCCATAATCTGACATGTTGAACTCAGTCATGACCCTGTGTAGGCCCCTGCTGATGGTGAGTGCCTCAGGTCCCCGAACCGCCGCTGAGAGCCAGCATAGCAGTGAATGTGATAAGAGGTAAATACATGCTTGTCTGATTGAATTCTTTCAAGAAATAGATAGGTTGTGTGATGACTGATAATAACATAGAAACACCAAACAAGCAACCAACAATTTTTATTCCCAGTGAGTAAAATCTAAAATTAGATTGTGACTGTTGCTTTTTTTTTTTTTTCTATTTCTTTAGCATTTGAGAGTTTTCTCTATGTATGGGTCAGCTTTCCTTTTGCTGAAACTAAGTACCTGACACCTGTAACTAAAAGAAGGAGAGGTGTGATTTTTGTGTGTTTGTTTTTGCTTTTGCTTTGACTCACAGTCTCAGAGATTTCAATCCAAGGTTAGCAGTCTCCAAGGCAGGAACATCACGACAGAAGGGGTTGGTGAGAGAAAGCTGCTCAACTCATCGCACCCAGGAAGCAGGGCAGAATAGAAAAGTGCCAGAGTGGAAGGGGCCAAGGACCAAATATTGTCCATAAGGCCACACCCACTTGACCTTCCCAGGTATACACAGAAGTATGCTTTACTAAACTAGACATCTTTCATCATTCAAGTTGACAATCAAGATTAACCATCACCATCTATTTCTAAGTGAATGCAAATGTCTGTGCAGTGCTTTGTAATTTCTGTAACGAAAAACTACATTTCTGGGGCAGGAAAGGGTAACTTATTCATTATGTATGGGCCTGTCCACCACTCCACGTCTGCATCTTCAATATGTTTGTTTATCCTAGAATGAGAACAAGTTGTCTATGCTGTTTTTATAAAAATGTAAACCACTAATGCAGCGAAGTAAAGAGATAAAATAAATTGATTATCCATGCACATACAGACACCTGATATTGCAGATCAATAGAGTAAGGATGGAGTGACTATTCCATAATTGGAACCATGATATTTGATATTCACAATGAGAAGAAAGTGACCCTCTAGTTTGTGTCATGTATAGCAATCACTTCCATGAGTTAAAGACCTAAGCTTAAAAAAGCAAATCTTTAAGGTTTGTACCAGAAAATATGTAGAAATTTGTTATTTTCTCAAGTTAAAGAAAGATTTCTTAAATAACTGTGGAAAGGACAATCATAAAGGAAAAGAGTGTTAATTTGGCTGTATTAACATGAAAGTTTTCTCTACCCTAAGTGCACCATATACAAAGAAAAAAACCACTACTACATGCAAGGAAAAGATATTTACAACTTTGTATAACTGACAAAGTAATAGAATATTAGAATTTCTATAAAACTATAAGAATAAACCAAAAGAAAATGCTAAGCAGCAGGTAGCAATGAAAATAAAATGCAAATGACAAAGAAACAAAAGATGCTCAGCTTCACTATTAATCAAGAAAATGTAAATTAAATTGAAGTGCCATTTCACATTTGTCAGATTGAGAAAAGTTCATGAAGTTTGATAATATATGCATTAGTGAAGATATAGAGCAATGAGAATTCTAATAGAGATGTAAATCAATAAAAAAAATCTCTGTAGATAACCTCTGTAAGTGCTTGCCTGCAAATGGAATTAGTTTTATTTAGTTTTACTTTAGTAATGGTAGGAAATTTTCTAATCTTCAGCACCTAGGATTTTTGTAGTAAGCTGTTTGGAATGTGCTTTGGAGGACTATTTGTCAACAGTATCTGAAAGTTTGAGATGTGCTTATAGAACTTGGCAGCTATTTATACACTAGAGAAACTGATAGTTTTTTTAGACAGGAACTTGTAATGTGGTTCAAGCTGGCTGCAAGGTTGGAGATGATATGGAGCCTGCACCTTAATTTCATATTTTATACTAACAATTAAAATGTAAACAAAAGAAGGAATAGCTGTCAACTGAGAGATATACATAACATTAAAGTTTAAGTAATGAATCCAAAGCAACTTAAATCTGAAGCATAAAAAATCCCTCCTTGATCTTGACATGCCATTCTTGCATGTAAATTCATTACTGACCAGAATCTACTTCTCTATTATGATATTTTAAGTGCATATTGCAGGTGATGATGTCATGGGATCCTTGCAAGGTTTCCCTGTGAAGGTCCATTCTGAATAGTAAAGTAATCAAAGAACATTTGCCAGGTAAATAGACATAAAATGTATCAAGGTCACCAAACAGAAAGATGTGTTTATTTGGTGTTCAAGTTCTTGTTGGAAAGTGCAGCATCTCTTTATATTTGTAGGGATGGGTAGATTGCAGAGAAATATTCTTAGAAGAATTTGAAATTAAGTAGAATTTCATCCACTGAGATTTAGCAGAAGGCAAAGATATTATTTTTACAGAGATTACAGCCTGTTTGAGGCAAAAGGAAGATATACCCTTGCCTATGTATTTAAAAATAGAAAGTAATTCCATCAATAGCTGTGATAGATGAAAAAATCACTGTTGAGAAAACATCTGATGAGGAACCCGATCTGGGAATGTCTTGTCCTGTCTGTCTCCCTCACTCTCTGACGTGTGGCTTAGGAGAGATCACTTGACCCCTTGGAGTACCAGTTTTCTCATCTGTAAAGTTAGGGGGTTGGTTTTGATGATCTGTAAGGTACTTTTCAGGTCTGAAATTCTTCACTACCTTCCTATCAACATGTGCTGGAAAAGGAAAGAATGTAAAAAGGAGGAGGCAGATAGAGATAAATAAGGGTCAAAGGATGTAATACAAAGTTAGAGGATGACTGATTCTGGGGAGAAAAGAAATCAGACTGTACAAAGATTCAGGTAAACCACTGAAGCAAACAAAGACTCCTGTCAAGGTTTGGAATATGATGTGTGGTGTTCTGGAAAAAGAAAAGAAAGAAGAAAGAGAAAGAAGGAACAATAATGAAGGTTGAGGAATGTGGGAGTCCAGCCAGTGGTGGTGGAAGGGGCAGCAAAAGGAAGCATGGAACCCCATGAAAGTCAGAGTTATAGACCATGAGTCCAACTTTACTGAAAAGAAAAAGGAAAGATTGGGTTTTTCAAGCCATGTTTTTATTTAAAAAATACAGTAGCAAGGACAGTAGTCAATAACATAAGCTAAAATAGGCAGATGGGGGAAAATGACTGTGATTTGCTGCCTGACTTCCCTGCACTGCTTGGGGCTCCGCACTTGTGTTTGCTCAGCGTGGAGCTTTGTTCTGCACTAATACAGGCTCACAGCTGGCACTGAGATGGGGGAAACTGAGCTGCTATTTTAATGTTAGTCAGTTCTAAAGTTTGGATTGGTTTAGCCTTCTACCTTCTTGCAGTAAAGTTGTATTTTTAAAACTACCATTAAACAAGAGATCACTAAATATCCAGAGAAGAAAGGTTATTTGGCAGGTTGAATTAAGCTTATGCTGTTTTGCATGTGTATTTGCAAATATTGGAAAATTTTGATAATGTGGCAGTTCTCAGAATACAACTATAAATTCCTTCACAGAAATCATGCTCTTCACTGAGCAACTTATTAAACTTTTAGCATGCCATGAAATAGATTTCTGGTTGAACCTGGGACTATAGAGCTTACACCAAGTTTGCCTTGTTCAGTGGAACAACAGTAGTGTATGTTACCTTCATTGAGATCCTGTATGTATGGCATTGTATTAATTAAAAACTTTACAAGTATTTCTTTGAATGCTCACTACATTCCTATAAGGCATGGGATATTATTCCTATGCTGCAAATAAAAAATGAGGCTTAAAAAATTGTATAACTTGCTTACTAAATGACAGTTACTAAGGGTCAAGCCTGTTTGAAACCAGGTCTCTAACTCCAAAACATGATTTATTGACTCTCTTGCCTTTGGTGCCTTGTATCTATCATAAAGTTAGCAATACATGTCACTCACTAGGTTTCTTGTTCTTGTGTTTGCATCATGATACTGACTGACCTTGTTTTACATAGTTTGTGGGAAAAGACAAACTCCAGTTGTGAACAGGGAATATTTGCAGACCCTTCCTAATAGTTTTGGAAAAGTTAAATTTTCAGGTAATTGATATGAAAGGCAAGACACTATGAAGTTGTTTAGAATCTTGAAGGACGTGATGTCAAAGAGGCTTTGGAAATGAGGGTAGGTGAACAAGATGGAGCCCAGACTTGCCAAAGTCCTCTAGGAGCCACACAACTCGCTGGGGTGGAGGTCTTGCTAGTTAATGGAATTTCTCAAGTCAAATCGATAGTATGGGAGTTTTAGTAAGGTGAAGTAGCAAAAAAATGCAGAAACCTTGAGTTTTATTCTTATCAAACTATTGAAAAGGGGTAAACTGTTACCAGCAAGAGAAAGTAACATACTTCTTGAGGAATGCCATCAATTTTTTTGAAATTAGACAGAGAAAATGTTGTCTTGATCAAATGTTAATAAAGGCTTTTCATGAGCAAATACTTTTAAGCTGTCAGCAAAGAACAATTAAAAAGTGAGATGTGAATGATAAAAAATGGCTACATCAAATGCATCTTTATAGAAGCAGTTTAGTATACAAATGTGAAAACATTCACATAATATCCTCCAAACATGTTTCAGTATTGAGTCCTAATTCTTGCTTTGCTTTCTGAATGCCAACAGCATGTACACTGGTAAGTTTCTTTTTTTTTTTTAATTTTATTTCAAAGATAGTGAAATGCAACAAAAGATACCAGAACAATCAAAACAAAGCAGTAGAGCTGGCACAGAACTTCAGAGAGAGATACCATGAAAATAATAGCTACTATATTGTATCTTGTTACTTTCAGAATAGTTGACCATTCCATCAGGCATAGCAAAAACAAACCAAAAACAAAACACAATAAAACCAATAAAAACAGGATG